>CM076574.1:768349264-768645073 GCA_034641835.2 Pinus albicaulis | reverse complement strand
TGCATAAATTTTATATGTTTTTTTACTGTGCATAAAAGAATTAACATTTTAACTCTACAATTAAAGAATTATGCGTTAAAGAATTTTATTGAGTTATTAAAATTCTTACTTACAAAATGGACAACTCTTTTTTATTTATTTCGATGTATCCATTTTCATGGCGGGTTCCATGCCTACGCATGTTTATTCCTACCCACTCTCAGTCATTCTTTTCATTGCCAATCACAATGTGATATAGTCAGTATGCTTCCAACATAACTGAAAAACCGTGTCTGTTGGGTTCAATAGCTCTCCTTTTCTAGTTTTTTTATTTGGATCCATCAATTTTCATGACAGCTTCCATGGCTACGCATGTTTATACCTATTTTCTTTGGCTACTTCCTTTCATTGCGAACCAGACAGCCAGAGAGGCAATATCCTTCCAAAGAAATGGATATTATTGGGTTCCACGGCTCTTATCCTCATCCATCACTCTCCATATCGCCCTATATAAATCCAACACCCACTTCGAGTTAATAGAGGCGAAGTGAAATTTCGATGGATAATATTCAGGGATCTTCACTCTCTATTTCGCTGCTACGGGATGAATTGATCGAGTTAATTCTTGCTTCTCTTCCCATTACACACCTTTTCAATGCCGCCCTCGTATGCAAGGAATGACATTTTCTTCATCGCTTCCAGCCATTTGCTATGCGTAGTCTCTTATTCCATTCACGCATCGAAGACCTGGCTATTTGTTCTCGGGCAATACAAAAGCCTCTGCTCTGCCAAAAATCGAGTAATAGGATTCGATCCGCTGGCCTGGAGGTGGAATCATATCAGTCCGCCGCCATTAATCGATTTCAAGAAATTCGAAGAGCCTTGTAGCATTATGATGAATGTTGAGGAATGGATTGGGATCTTTTTCTACCTCGCAGGGCACCGTCTTAACTACAGTTTGAACTTTCTAAATCCAAAAAGGGAATGGGAGGAGAGCCCTTCCATGAGGTGTTGGAGTGATCAACATCCCTTGCTCTACTATTTAGTCCTGAAAAAGTGGTTTAAATTTTGTTTTTTTGGTAGATATTGTGGGAGCTATAGGTCTCCAGTCTCATGTATGTTTAGTGGTTGGGGTTTAATTCATTGAAAAGCTAGTTAATTTGAGGTTCGGCACTTGGAGTGGTGAATTAGCTAATGGGATCTTGTAGCACTTGAGAAAAGTATGTAAAGTGTTGGTTTATCTGTTTCACTTTCTTAACTGCACTTAAAAAAATTGAATAAAATCATAGTAAATTTTCATCACATATTTAATTACCTATTAAATAAATGTGACAAGAAAAAAAAAAACATTAGAATATGGGTTACCACTAATATCATGTCATACAGCTTTGTGTTGTTTATGTTCTTGTACCAGATCCACTGAAACTTAACATACCATACCACCCTTCAACCCATACTAGTCCACACTCTACTTGGGCTTGTATTGGATCCACTTTGACATGTCAGATTGTAACTTTGGTGATTGTGCAATAAAACACCAAATTTATTGCACTACATGTCATGGAAACACCAAGTTTCAAGGAACATCCCATAACTTTAACATTAATAACAAATTCAATAATTATTCTATGTAAATAATAATTAAATTGATATCTCCGTTAATAATTTTTCATATTCTTACCATCTTCATGCAATAACGTTTCCATTATTTTTTTTTAACAATTTCTGAAATAACTAATGGCTCATTAAACCAATCCTTTTCTTGGTTCCTTTATTTTTTTTGATATATTTTATTTTATTACTAAACCAAACTTTATCAAGTGAGTTGTTCACTTTTTCTTGCTTTGCTGATTAACTATATTCATTATTTTAATTCTATATTATAATGTGAGATATTCATTTTTTTTATATTGGCAACAAGAGGTTGAGAATTCAAATTGGACAATATTGTTTGCACCAATATTTGAAAAATAATTTTTTTATTTTTCAATTGAATCACTAAATTATTTTTGATATAATGTAAAATTTATTTATAACATTAAATTGTTATTAAAAATTATTATTATTTTTCTTTGATAATTAAATTATATTTATATCTCAAAGTTAATAAAACATAAAATAGTATGTTATATATATATATATATATATATATATATATATATATATATATATATATATATAATCTTATTTTTTAAATGATATATAATTATGCCAATTAATAATCTAAATAGAGAATATTCATGTTAATTTTTTTTTAATTAACAAAGATTTTTTTAGATAACATGGTATAAGGTATATGCATTTTTATAGACTAGATATTATATTATATAATAAAAAAATTATGTTGTAATTTAATGTTTAATTAATTTATAATTTTAAAATTAAATATAAGTTTTTAGAATTTTAATTTAATTATTAATAATTATTGTATGGATAGTGGAGATTTAACTTTTATAGAATATTTTGAAATATTTTAGTAGTATTCAGAAATTAAAGATTGAGATTTATTTTTAAGTAGTTATGTTTCAACAACACTTGTAAAAATACACCATAAAAAAATATTTTATCAATTACACTCATGTTAAACTTTTTATCAACAATACTTTATTACATACATGAAAATATTTGTGAGCACTAAACATTCTAATAACATTTACAATACCATTATAACATTTAATAACATGTTGTGTAATTGGATATAGACATGGTAATGTCTCTACACATTGGACATATTGTCTTTGACTACACCCACCTAATACTTGTATGACTAATTTAAAATTTTAGCTTTACAAAATTGTGGTTTATCATATGATGGGTTTGTGCACTCAATGGAGGTTGTCGCAGGATGAGTTTCTAGATACTTCAAAGAAGAGTTATGGAAACAAGGTTAGTTTCAAATGTCGGTCACCTATGACCGGCAGGTGGGAAGGCCTCTGTCATCAGATGCATTTGGATTGATCCAATGCTTTAGGTTTTCGGGACATTGGTTCGACAGTTCACCATTTTCTCCATCCATGTTGTTGGTATTCACTCTGCAATGCTTCAACTCTTGCTGCTTTTGAGGGTCGAATCCCTTTGTTTTTCCCTTGCTCAGGTACAATATCCTTGTCTGGTGATGCAATAGAGTTGATGGATTTTCTTGGAAATCTGTAGCCTTTGATTGTGGTCTTCTTCTCTGTGGAAATTTGGAGAAACAATGGCATGGATCTTACAAGTGTTGCTCCAGGTGTTCCATGTGCGGCTTCTACTCATTATGCACAGGTTGAAGGAGACAGGTAATCGTTGGCTTGGTAGTTTAGTTCTTGTTTAACTTTCTTAAATAATGGTTTTAGTTTTGTTTGCCCCAAAGAGGGTAATTCTCATTCACCTCGTTTCTTTGGTTGCAGGGGTGGTTGAGTTACAAAAGTATGTTATCCCTGTCTCTCTTTGCAGTGTCCACCACTTAAATTCTTCACATATTAAACTCCACAATCCTTCTTTCCATATTTTTTTATATCTACCCCATTCCAACAATTTTTTTTTCTATTTGAATCCTTTCAATTGTGCCATAATGGTTTTTGCAGGCTTGGGGTTCCTTCTCATGATGCGACTTCAACTCTGCACACCAGGATAACAAGTTCTTAATTTTCTAACGTCTATGGCACAAAATTATCAAGTTGAAAATGTTATTTATGTTTAGAGGTGTGGGCCTTTTGGAATTTACCATGTTCTTTGAAGGGTCATTACCTTATGGTTTGTTAGGGTTTCTTGCTTATTGACAGTACTTTCACCATCGTAAACATGGTCTCTGGGGTTTAATAAGTCTCTACTGAGACTTAGTTATATCTATATAATATTATTTATTAAGTTTGTATTGTGCCCAACTACTTGACATAGATGGCATGTTCATGAGCAAGTCTTTGTATTTAATGGGAACATACTTTGGTAGTTGTTTCATACAGTTTTGTGGATACCTTTGTGTAGAAGTTCTTAGTAGCACATATTTTTATTTTTACGGAATGGAAACGCTTAGTTGTCAATTGTGAAAAATTGTTCCACTCATGTGCTTAGTTTAAATGTTATGATTCTCTTCTGGAATAAATTTACCTGTAAGTTTGATATGGAACTTATATTATGGTTCCGAATGAAAGAAAGAAAAATAATTTTGTTCTAACTTCTAAATTTTTTTTATGGAAATTATTAAAAGGTTTCCTATTCAATTTCCTCATTCCCTTTTTGTGTAGAATATATCTGTTTGGAAACGGAATCTCTGGTTATGACTATCATGTTTACTGTTTCTTGTAGATACAACTTTTAGTATTTATTCAGTTATGGGTTTTCCAATTATGTGATACATTAATCGTTTCTATACTTATACAATGTTTTCTTTAATAACAACATCATGTAGTTAGGCTCACTTAACTTGAAGAATGACTGGGTACTCCAAGAACCTGTGCACAGTCCTTTAGGTGAGGGTAACTATACAATAAATTTTCCCTGGACTTCTTGGACTCTGTTAAGGTTTCGAGCTAACTAGGGAAACAAACTAAACCCTAATCCTAAACAAACCCTTCCTTTTTACCCTTTAAAAAAATACAAAAAGTGTTAAAGGATATTGTTTTCATACAAACCCCAAATTATACTATCTTATCGGTACATATATATCTAATCTCCTATACATACCTTAGTGCCAAATAATTACTCATTTTATAGATATGAGGGATACAATAGCAGACCTTTATTATAAAATTAATACATAAGTTACAGGCATTTCAGGATACAATTACATACTTGTAATATTAAGTAATATGCAGTTACCAGATACTTGAAACCACATTTACAGACTTGTAATATAAAATAATACACAGTTTCAGTTACTATATTAACTGTATTGCAATTGTTTATTAGCAGAAAATCTCACACCCAGGCTTCAAACTGGGAAGTACGTCTGGTCTCTCTCCCGAACCTGTTCTACTTTAACAGTTCTGTAAGAATAATTCCAATGGAGGTAACTTGTTCCTGAACCACAAGACTTGTCCAATCTAGTCAAGTACTATACACTCTTGAATGAGTTTGAGGGTTCCAATGACTCCAGGTTCAGCTCAAGAATCTGGTCAACTCCACAACATTCCACCATGGTAAACAAGAATTTCCTTTTCTCCGCATGCTCCAGTCTCTAGACATCCTTCCCTTTGATTTCCACTAAGATTTATGATTTCTGGTCCCTCTCTAGGAAAAGAGAAAAGATACCTAACTAATTTTAACTGTTAGAAATTTCAAGATTTAATTTATTTTCATTTACCAATTTTAGTTCCACCAAAACTTCCACACATTATATTATTTCATTTAGTCAAATTTCATTTCACATCCTAATATAGAGTTTCCTTGTTATGCTTCTATTTCCAAATATAAATAGTTCAGTTAAGAAAAGTAAACATAATTTTCTATTTAACCAACAATCCTAATATTGAAGTGTTACATCTCCCCCCCCCCCCCCCCCATGCAAAACCTCATCCTCGGTGCTTATTATATATCTCTGAAACAATATCAGATAGACTTGTTGCATGAATTCTTCATCTTCCCAAGCAGCCTCTTCCGAGATAAAGTTATTCAATTGCACTTTTACCTTGGTGACGACTCGCTTCCGTAGAGTTATTTCTCTCTTTTTGAGGATTTGCCGAGGTTCTAACAAGAAATATCCATCTAGCTCGACTTGTTACAACCAGTATACGAAAATTAATTCATATAAATCTTTATACTCATATAAAATAAAGTAATTACAAGATTACCTGAACATTCTACCAGTGACTCACATGTATAGGATCATACACATATCATTTTAATAATGATACATGGAACCCATTATGAACTCTTATGTGGCTAGGTAAGGTTATTGAATAAGCCACTGGTCCAATTCTTTCCAATATACGGAAAAAGCTGCAAACGCGAGGGATATTGGCACAGCTTGTCCACCTCAAAGTGGTTTTCTTGTGTTTGATTCACACATATACATGATCTCCAACTTCAAATTCCTGAAATATTATTTTCTGATCATCATAAGATTTCTGTCTGTTTTGGGAAGCCTTTAAAATTTGTCGTATTTTCTTCACTTCTCATTCTATCTCCTCTAGTATCCCTGGTCCTAGCATTAATTTATTTTTAGGATCACTCCAATTTGTATGCATTCTACATCTTTGTCCCGTATAATGCTTCAAAAGGGTGCATCTTTAGTGACTCGTGGTATCCATTATTATATGAAAATTCTACCAAATGTAAATACTCCTCCAACTTATTGGGTTTTTGCATAACGTACATGCGTAACATATCTTCTAGCACTTGATTCACATGTTTAGTGTTCCAATTTGTTTGCGTATGGTATGTGGTGCTAAATTGAATTTTTGTTCCCAAGCCTATGAATAGTGCTTTCAGAACGCAGAAGTAAATTTTACATCTCTGTCTAAAATAACTACCTTAGGAATACGATGCAATCGAAACACTTCCTTCATAAAAATATCAGCAACCTGAATTGCGTTGAAAGTATATTGTACTAGAATAAAATGAGTTGTTTTACTGAGTTTATCTACCACTACCATTAGTGAATCATTAAGCTTCTCATATCTCAGAAACCCAGTAATAAAATCAAGTGTAATAACCTCCCACTTCCATTATGGCATTGGTATGGGTTGCAAAAGACCAACAGGGTGTTGATGCTCAACTTTAACCTGTTAACATTCCATGCATTTTATTAAGTATTATGCAATATCCTTACGCATCATGTGCCAAAAGTAATATGTTTTAATTGCTGAAAGAATTTTTTGATATCCGAGATGGGTAGTGTAAGGACTTTTGTGGAATTCATCTAGAAATAATTTCCTTATCAAAATTTGTTTGGGAACATATATTCTTCCTTGGAAAGTCAGTAACTTCTCCTCATTCACCTTGTATTATGACTATTTTCCTTGTATGTTAGTTTGATGTGCTTGCAACCATAAAAATTGTACTAAGGATATTTCTGAGTAGCCACTTTAATTTGATCTTAGAACTTAAATTCTACCCAATTGTAATAAATTTCATAGATACAATGTATTCTCCAACTTAATGCATCTGAAACATGATTTTCCTTTACTTTTAAATGTTGGATATGGAATTCAAATTCACTAAGGAAGGAATTCCATCTTGCCTGATGAGCATTCAAATTTAATTTCTTGAAATAACTCATCAGACTATTATGGTCTGTTTTTAACAGATACCTCTTTCCTAAAAGATAATACATCCATACTTTTAGCGCATAAACCACTGCAGTGAACTCTAAGTTATAATCATAGTACCTCTCTTTGTGCTCCTTCAACTTATGAAACTCATATGAAATCACCTTCCCATATGGAGTTAGTACTGCCCCAACGCCTTCTGGACATGGGTCTGTGCAAACCACATATTCCTTGTTAGGATCAACAATTTTTAGCACAGGAGCAGTAGTCAAAAAAAAATTAGCTGTTCGAAACGTTATTGACAATGGCTAGTCCAATTAAATATTATTCCCTTATTTTGTAAGAAATTAATGGGGTACGCAATTTAAGAAAATACTTCTATGAAGCATTGGAAATATCATGCTAGTCCCATGAAAGAGCATATATCAACTACAATTTTGGGCACCGGCCACTTGATAATGGTCCTTATTTTCTTAGGATTGACTCATGTTCCTTCTATTGAAATGACATGCCATAAGTATTGAATATGATCTTTGTAAAAGTCGCACTTACTGATTTTTGAATATAACTGGTGGTCTTGTAGCACTTTCAATACTGTGCATAGGTGTTCCTTATGCTCTTCTAGAGTTTGTGAATAGATCAATATGTCATCTATAAATATCAACACAAATTTATCTAAGTAAGGGTGAAAGATACCATGTCAAGCTCATAAATGTCACAGGCTCATTGGTCAATCCAAAATGTAATAATACCATGAACTCGTAATGTCTGTAACAAGTTCTAAAATTCATTTTACATATATTTGTTGATATCCTGACCGTAAATCAATTTTTGAGAAAATTGTTGCACCCTTGACTTGGTCAAATAGATTTTCAATCTGAGGTAAAGGATATTTATTTTTAATTGTTAATTTATTGAGTTTCTTGTATTCAATGCACATTCGTAAGGTACCATCTTTATTCCTTACGAATAAGAATGGAGCTCCCAGGGGGATACGCTAGGCCGGATATATCATTTATCAAGTAATTCTTGGAGTTGCATTTGAAGTTTAGTTAGCTCGGGTATGCTCATGCGATAAGGATCTTTGGATATTGGTGCTACTTCAGAATTTGTTACATGGTAAAATTGATATCACGTTTTGGAGGAATCATGGTATATTTTTAGGAAATACATTAGTAAACTCTTGAATTATTGGTATGTTTTCCAAGGAAACAATTTTATCTATGGAGTTGGAATACCCCACTTGAACCGTAAAAATCTTACAACCTTTTATGATACATTTTCCCAATTGAGAGGTCATAATGGAACATAACTTTATGGGTTTTCTAACTCCTTGGATCTCTTGTCGAGATTCGTCTTCTACAAGGTAGTGGATGGAATTATTCTTAAAATCCACTAAAGACCAATGTCCCTCCAACCAGTCCATTCCTAACAGTAAATCATAAGAACCCAAAGGAAAAATATTAAGTTATGCCCTTATGTGTTAACCCCCTACTTCAATGGAACAAATTGGTACCTTTAAACTCACTCTTCTCTTAGCTCTGGTTGCTAACTGTACCAGCCAGGGATTTTTAAATTTATGAGTTTACAAGCAACATTTTTCTACTATCTTCGGGTTTATGTAACTTAAAATTTCACCTAGATCCACTAATATAGATAAATGTTGGTTAAGTAACTTACCTTCGAGTTCTACCATCGTGGGGTGATAATCTACTTGGCAGTCTTCCAGCGCATCATTGATCTTGGGCATGCTCCTAGCCACCTTCCCAATAGTAGAGACCTCTTGAATGTTAGAAAATTTCTCATGTATAGTACGATGCAAAAAAATTTGGTAATAAATGGGTTCCCCACAACCCCATCACTATAGACTCAGGTTTATGCACTTAACTAGTTTCCAACTTGCTAGATGCTTCAAAAAGGTCTAGTTTTTGCTTTCCACTTGGATTTTTTTCTATTTTTTTCCAAGTTGTTTACTTAGTGGATTTCTCTTTGGGTTGCTGAAATTTACATATTTAGTGCCTCTAAAATTTTGGTGATCCTATGTCCTTTCTTCTAATACCAATTCTTATTAGTGTCTCCGTTCTTCTTCATCTGTTGGTAGCACATTCGGTGTTTCCGGATTTCTTTGTCCATAGTTTTAGGATTTTCAAACTCTATCTTGTCCTTCATAAACGCGGGAAGGCTACTCAAGAAATGTTGCACCTTAGTTTTTTCCTCCCAGATGTAGGACACATATCTTAAAAAGGATGTAAATATAGATACCTAATCATCCATTTTCAGCTACCCCAATTTCAAATCATTGAATTACTTAGCCTTTTCAAACATTTTTTTTTGAAGTGTTTTTGAAACTCATCCCAAGTTACATCTTGTTCTTCCATTCCTTGCACTATCTTGACCTCCTCCCACCATAACGTGGCTTTCCCTTGAAGTTGATAGATGGTCAGCCTGGCCTTGAGGTTAATGTTGTATTCGTAAACTGGAAATTATTTTTTCATATTGATGATCTAGGCTTCTGTTGCTTCCTCCTTTTCACCATAAAAAATTGGGGGTTTAATCTTCCTAAATCCCCCCTACAATTCCATATTTTTCTTCGTTTTTTTCATTTGATCTAAAACATTCCCTAACTCTTCATTTTCTTTTCTATTCCCCCCCATCCTTTGGGTACGACTTCCCTATAGATTATCCTCAATTTTTTGTTGCTACTCTTCTTCATCCCGATTCCTTTGCTCAAGACTCGGTCTAAAGGTTCGATGGTTCTACTTATCTGAAAGGCTATTTAATATCCTGTCATGTTCATGCATTAGTCTCTCATTCTCTGTTCTTAATTGAACCATTTTGTCCTGCAACTGGTGAATAGTCTCAAGTAGTCTGTTGGTTTGGTGTTTTTGTTCCATGCCCAACTACACCCACATTTCTGAATTTTCTTCCAGATTTTGCATAGAGCCTGCTCCCCCTGTTGATGAAGGTGGAAACTGACCTCCAGATCCTCTCCTCATAATGATATGTTAGCCTGATCCCTTTCTTACTTTCATTAATTATGCACATTTCAACATACTCATCATTACTACAAGTGCCCAATTGGATATAGACATGGTGATGCCTCTACACATTGGACATCTTAAAAATATTTAGCTACACCCATGTAATACTTTTATGACTAATGGGAAAATTTAGCTTTACAATATTGGGGTTTATCATATGATGGGTTTGTGCACCCAAGGGATGTTGTCAGGGGATGAGGTTTTAGACCCTTTAGAGAAGAGTTATGGAAACAAGGTTATTGACAAGTGTGAATTCCTCCATCATCGGATGCATCTGGATTTACCCAACACTTTATGTTTTCTCATCATTGGTTAGGGTAACTAACCCTAACCTCCCCTCCACCGTAGTTTACCATTTGCTCCATCCATGATGTTGGTAATCTCTCTCTAGTGCTTTTGATCTAGTCAGATATTGATGGCCACCCGCCTATTCCACCTGGACCCCCAAAATTATTTCTTTCATCTTTTCATTTTCCTTAATTGTAGCACAATTTACTATTTTTGGCATTTTTTCGGGTCCTAGACTTCTAGGAGTCGTTTTCAAGCCCTAAACGACGTTTTTTGGGAAAACTGGGACAAACATGGGTTTTTGACCGATGTTCATCGCTCAAAATTTAAATTCCTCATATATATGTATATCTAACGAGGTATTTTTCCCGTCAAACGGATATCATATGCCAAAGTTACATCCCCGGGAAGTTGATATACCAATTTACCCAAACGGGGCCCATTGTTTTGGTGCTTCATTTCCTAGGGTTAGGTTTTTGGATGTTTAGGGTTTTCCATTATTTCTTAATAATAAATAGGCCTTCGAGCCTCATTTTAACATAGTTCAGAGGAATGTATCCTCCACATCTCTTCTTAGAGATAAGATACCATCGCCCTAACCATTTTATATCCATTCTATTTGTAAGCATATTTCAATTATTTGATATTAACGAAATGAAGTTTTATTTCTGCTGCATCTCTGTGTTTATGTTTATTCCTGTATTTTACTTTGTTCTTGCATAAATCCGGATCAATGGTATAAAAGTGATCTTCTCTTTCTCGATCCTTCTTTCCATGTCCCCAACAAGGTCAGGGTATAAGGAGTTAGGGCTCGATCTGGTTGAACCTTTGCAAGATCAACCTCACAAACCCCAATGGTCGGCCATGGGGGATGAAAATAAAGATGAGGGACTAGGATATCCTATCAAAATATTGCTTAAGGAGGTCCTCAAGAAATAAAGGAACATGATGATGGTTAAATTCTCCCAGATCCTTCAACATTTGCCCACTGGCGGCGCATCTACATCCAACAACCACTCTGGAGGCGCCAGTCCTTTAAAGGTGAAAGTCAAATTCGAAATTTATATATTTGAAGGCTAGATAGATGCACACATCGTAGATAGATGGTTGAATTTTCTGGAAGGGTATTTCTTAGTCCATGATTTCACTGACCGAGAAAATATTTTTTACACTGCTCAAATCCACCACCCATGTCAAAGACTAGTGGGAAACCTATTGTGGGAAAAAGGATGAGAGGGAACCCTCTCTATTCTTGGCTGCACCCACTTGGAATTAATTCCGAGATGACATAAAGGAATGATATTTCCCCACAGGGAGCTATTAGGACAATTACATCTAATGGACCACGTTGCGACAACAAAGGGATCGAGATGTGCATGAGATGACGGATTTGTTCCATACCCTGCACACAAAGTTGGGTATTAAAGATTCAGAGAAACATTTTGTGCTCAAGTAACGCAACTGTTTCCACAGATACATTTAGGAGGAAATGGAGTTCCTCAACATTACCTCGCTTGGCATGGCATATCGATATGCTTCCAATATCGAGCATAAATTTAAGCAGAAGAAGTGAAACTTTGGATCCATGAATCGCCCCTAAGACTTTCGAAAGGTGCCCATGAATCACAGAACAAGCAGAAAAGCCAAAGCAGGGTGACTCAAAACAACACCATAAAGCCAAAGAAGGAAACAGGGAAGTGGTGTGAATTTCATAACAGCTCCACTGACAACACAAGCGAGTGTCGGGCCAAACAGTCGTTGGTGGTTGAACTGAAGGCATATGAATGAGATGCATGTTCTGATTCTAAGTTACAATCGGACAAGGGTAATGAAAAATGGAAGCAAATCATTAATGCAGAACCTAGTGCCACCGTTTCCACCACCAAGATCCAGATGGAGGATCTTGAGGATCCGAGGAGAGGGAGTTCCTCTTCCATTCCTAGATGTGTATGAAGGGTTATCCATTGCAATTCCTTGTCGATAGCAGAATCCAAAAGAACCTCATTTCAGAATAGGTCGTGAAGCGACTTGGCCTAGTGACCACAACACACCCAGAGTTGTATACCATTGGGTGGCTTCACCAAGGAAGATATCTCTGTGTCAACCAACAGTTCTACTTTCCGTAAAAAATCAAGCCCTTCACGAATGAGGTATTATGTGATGTTTCTCATCTTTATGTGTCTAATGTATTATTAGGCCAACCATACTTGTGGAAGTGACATGATGTGTATCATTCTAGGCTTTGTTCTATTATTATTGCTTTGGGAAATAAGTTGTATAAGATACCGGAGGTAGTACCACCTTCCGCCATCTCTTTGAGTACTACAAATAAATGAAGTAAGATTATTTCCTAAACCAAGATTTTTTTTTTCATTATGATTTGCCAAAAATGCAAGAAGAATATTGTCACCACGTCCTCCAAATAGGGCTCCCCTGTGTGGCAGCAGAAAATAGAAAAAGTTATGGAGGAGTACAAGGACATTTTCTCCTCACCCACAGGGGTTCCTCTACACTGTCAGGTCAAGCACTCCATTGACCTGACCCCAGCCACACCGCTGCCTAATGGGACGCTCTATCGACATTCTATGAATCTGAAGAATGATGAAATCAAGAGGAAGATCTAGGAGCTATTGCAGAAAGGGAGCATCAGGCCAAACTTCTCACATGTATGGTTTGAGGTTGATAAAGAAACAAGACTTATTGAACGCACCCAACATGTCAACCATAAGGTGAACAACATCATGGAGAATTCTAATGCCAAGTACAAGCATCGACATGGTCAACAACGTGTGCCACACAAGTTTCAGGTGGGCAACAACGTTTGGTTGCATTTGCAGGAAGAGCGCCATAACAGAGCACATTAGAAGCTCAAGAAACTTCGATATCGTAATTACACAATCACCAAGGTTGTGGGAGACAATTATTTCGAGCTCAGTGTTCCACCATTCCTTGGTCTATACCGAGTGTTCAATGTGGACCAACTTCAGCCCTACTTTCCACCATTATTGGACACATCAGATATTCTAGAACAACTCACACCAAGAGAGTTAAATCTAGATTGCATGGAACAATACAAAAATGATCGGATCATAGAAAAACAGATCAAGAATGCTCGAAAGAAAAATATCCAGTTGTATTGGGTTGTCAAAGCTAGCCAAGTCCTGCACCAAGGAAAGTGGCTCACTAGGGACCAAGTTCAGCAGAAGTTTCCTCATCTCATGGAGGAGCTCAACGCAATGGGGAACATTTCTTCCTAAGGGGGGAGGAATGATCCAGGAGTATATTGGTGGCCACCCACCTGTTCCACTTAGATCCCCACCATTGTTTCTTTTAGCTTTTCAGTTTCCTTAATTGTAGCACAATTTACTATTTTTGGTAGTTTTTTGGGTCCTCAACTTTCAGAGCCATTTTGAGGCCCTAAACGACGTTTTTTGGGAAAACTGAAACCAACATGGGTCAATTTATAACGAGGTATTGTGCACGTCAAACAGAGATCGTATGCCAAAGTTACGTCCCCGAGAAGTTGATGTAGCAATTTACCGAAACGGGGCCCATAGTCTTGGTGCTTCATGTCCTAGGGTTAGGTTTTTGAATGTTTAGGGTTTCCATTGTCTCTCAATAAAAAATAGGCCTTCGAGCCTCATTGTAACATAGTTTAGAGGCATGTAGCCGCCACATCTCTTCTTAGAGATAAGCTACCATTGCCCTAGCTAGCTTATGTCCATTGAGTCTGTAAGCATATTTCAGTTATTTGATATTAAGGAAATAAAGTTTTATTTCTGTTGCATCTCTGACATCTGTGTTTATGTTCATTTCTGTATTTTATTGTGTTCCTACATAAATCTAGATCAGCTTCGCCTCCTCATGCTTCTGAGGGTTGAATCCCTTCATTTTTCCCTTGCTCAAGTACAACTTCCTTATCTGGTGATCAAATAGAGTTGATGGCTTTTCTTGGAAAGTCGTAGCCTTTGATGTCGGTCTTATTCTTTGTGGAATTTTGCAGAAACAGTGACATGCATCTCATCAGTGTCGCTCTAGGTGTTCCATGCGTGGCTTCTACTCATTATGCATAAGTTAAAGGAGACATGTAATCGATGGCTTGGTAATTTCTAGTTCCTGTTTAGATTTCTTCAATAAGGTTTTTGGTTTTGTTTGCCCCAAACAAGGTAATTCTCATTCACATAGTTTCTTTGGTTGATGGGGTGGTCGAGTTACAAAAGGATGTTATCCCTGTCTCTCTTACAATATTTGCTACTCAAATTATTTATGTATTAAACTCCACAATACTTCTTTCCCTATTTTTTATTTCTACTCCCTTCCAGCAATTATTTTTCTGTTTGAATCCTTTTAATTGTGCCATAATGGTTTTTGCAAGCCTGGGGTTCCTTCTCGTGTTGTGGCTTCAACTTTGTGCAACATGATACCAGGTTCCTAATTGTCTAACGCTTATGGGGAGTAATTATCAAGTTGAGAATGTTATTTACGTTTAGAGACATGGGGCTTTTGGAATTTACCTTGTTCATTCAAGGGTCATTACCTTAGGGTTTGTTAGGGTTTCTTGCTTATTGACTGTACTTTCAACCATCTTGAACATGGTCTCTGTTGTTTATTAAGTCTAAGTATAATGCAGTTACCAGATACTAAAAACCACATCTACATACTTGTAATATAAAATAATACACAACTCTAGTTACTTATCTTAATCAGGTTTCAATTATTTATCAGCAGAAAATCTCACCACCCAAACTTGAGAGTGACAATTATGTCTGGTCTCTCCCCTGAGACTTTTTTACTCTGACAGTTCTGGAAGAATAATTCCAATGGAGGTAAGCTATACTTGAACCTCAAGACTTGTCCAATCCCGTCTAGTATTGTACACTCGTGAATCAGTTTAAGTGTTCCACTGAGGTTCAACTCAAGAATCTCCTCAATTCCACAACATTCCACCATGGTAAATAAACATCTCCATTTCTCCACATGCTCTAGTATTTAGCCATCCATCCCTTTGCTTTCCATCAAGATGAGATTTTTGGTCCCTCTCTAGGAAAAGAGAAAAGATACCTAAGTGATTTTAACTATGAGCAATTTCAAGATTTAATTTCTTTTCATTTACTAATTTTGATTCCACCAAAACTTCCTCACATTATATTATTACATTTAATCAAATTTCATTCCACATCCTAATATAGAGTTTCCTTCTTTAGCTTCTATTGTCAAATATAAATAGTTGATTTAAACAAAGTAAAAGTAATTGTGTGTTTAACCAACAATCCTAATATTTGAGTGCTACACTACCTTTTTAATTAACTTCACTAATTAAGAAAATGACATATAAACAAGTGTTATATAAAATACATTATAATTTTTCATATATGTAGCATTAATAAATCATAATATTGCTCATAATATTTTAACAAAATCTCTTTACAAATTAAAAATCTATGTTTATATATTCCTTTTTATACTTAATAATAATAATAATAACATATTTTGATTAATATTTTAAATTTTAATGAAAAATGTTTTAATTATTATTAGAGATTGATATATAAAAAACTAAAAATGTTAATTAATAATTAAGTAATAATTTAATGTAGATAAGTGCATTAATTATTATCATTACAACCTAATAAAAAATAAATAAAAGTTCGCTATTTTCCGCTACATTAGAATCTTACAGTGGATGATTCCTTTAATTGAATCTGCTTTCATAATATGATTGCCTTAATTGAATCTGCTTTCATAGTATATTATTCCTTATTGACCAATTTTAGTCAACTTTCAAAATATTGACGAATAAATTCCTAATAAGAGATCTAAAATTTCCACGGTTAGAAATTTTAGAAAGAGAGCTGTGTAATGGACTTCAATAAATTTATGTTTGTTTTAGCCTTTTCAGAATTCTGATAGTCGAAAAGTAGATAGGGGAGATTCAGAAGTGTCGCTAAATTAGCGTTGACTTCTGTTTTCACTTTGGGAACCCTAGTTTGAAGAACAGGTTCGTTCGCCTAGAAATTATCATCTTAATGGCGGTGACTTGGAATATGGTTACCCTCTCACTTCTTTGACTTCATCGCAGATCGGTAATATCTTGTTGACATCGCACATTGTTGCGTATTAAATAAGTTTTGCCTTTCGTGTTTAAAATCATTTAATTCAAGCAACAGCACCTGGTCTAATCTACACGAAACAGCACCTGGTCTAATCCTTGAAATCCACGATGATAATGAGAAATCGACAGCTCTTTTTTATTTATTTATTTGGATGTATCCATTTTCATGACGGGTTCCATGCCTACGCATGTTTATTCCTACCCACTATGACTCAGTCTTTTCATTGACAATCACAATGAGAGAGAGTCAATATGCTTCCAACAAAACTGAAAAACTGTGATCTGTTGGGTCCAATAGCTCTGAGTCTCCTTTCCTATTCTTTTATTTGGATCCATCCATTTTCATGGCAGCTTCCAAGGCTACGCATGTTTATACCTATTCTCTCTGACTAATTCCTTTCATTGCCAGCCAGACAGCCAGAGAGGCAATATCCTTCGACCAAAGAAACGCATATTATTGGATTCCACGGCTCTTATCCTCATCCATCACGCTCCATATCGCCCGATATAAATCCAACACCCTCTTCGACTTAATACAGGCGAAGTGAAATTTCGATGGATAATATTGAGGGATCTTCACTCTCTATTTCGCTGCTACCGGATGAGGTGATCGAGTTAATTCTTGCTTCTCTTCCCCTTACACACCTTTTCAATGCAGCCCTCGTTTGCAAGGAATGGCACTCCTTCATCGTTTCCAGCCATTTGCTACGCGCAGTCTCTTATTCCATTCACTCATCGAAGCCCTGGCTCTTTGTTCTGGGGCAATCAAAAAGCCTCTGCTCTGCCAAAAATCGAGTAATAGGATTCGATCCGCTGGCCTGGAGGTGGAATCATATCAGTCCGCCGCCATTAATCGATTCCAAGAAATTCGAAGAGCCTTGTAGCACTATGATGAATGTTGAGGAAGGAAATGGGATCTTATTCTACCTAGCAGGGCGCCGTCTTAACTACAGTTTGAGCTTTCTAAATCGAAAAAGCAAATGGGAGGAGAGCCCTCCCATGAGGTGTTGGAGGCATCAACATCCCCTGGTCTGCTACCTTGGAGGCCCCACCTATAATCATATCTTTGTTGTTGGAGGGGTCTCTGATTTTGAAGGAGAAGAAATCGACCCATTATCCGCGGAGATGCTCGATTTGAATTCAGGTGTCTGGGAATCGTTGGATCCGCTGCCATACCAATTCAAAGCGGGCGCCTCCTCCACATGGATCTCCTGTGCTGTTTTGGATAACAGAATTTACCTGCTGGAAAAATATAGCGGAGATTGTTGTTATTTTGATTTGCAAAGGAAGCGATGGGAATGTGTGGGGAAGCTCAGGCCTCCTCCTTCAATTTCTTGTGTGGATGAGGAGGGGGGATTGGTCCTACTGTCGGGCAGCGCCAAGAAGGGTTTGGTTGTTGGAGGATTGAGGCGAGACGGTGGTGGGTTGAGTTTCAGACTATGGAACTTCAGTGATAATGTAGATAATGAGGTCACCAATGTTGTGTGCAGAGAGATGGATCGGATGCCATCTCACATGTTTAATCTGGTCACTGGAAAAGAGGAGGAGGAAGAGGAATGCGGGGAGGTTAGGGTGAAATGCAAGGGCATGGGAGCTGTAATTTACATGTACAGTGATCGAAGCAATTATGTTTGTGCTTGTGATGTAGGTGACCGTTCAGGGCAGCAAGTGTGGAGGATGTTACCGCACGGTAATGGTGGAATATTTGTTAGCAAAAATAATTATAATTGCAGTGGCAGATTCAAGTTTCATGTGTGTTCAACTGTTACTCTCAATCAAATTTCGCTTTTGGCACGCCATTGACGCAGAAGGTTGTTAGTTTTCTTTAAAATGTTTATAATTCTTATTTTGAAAACAATAAGATGATGTAAGATGGACAACTTGCTTGTGATCGACTACTGTTGTAGTCATGTCCGTCGTGAAAGCCAAGGAAGATAAGGTGCTGTAAGATGGACAACTTGGCTGTGATAGACTTTTTAGGTCATGTCCGTCGTCAAAGCCAAATTTATATTTTCTTCAACAGCTGATATTGTCACATCTACAACAATCTTGTTTTTAGTTCTGTCTTTATGGTTGAGCAAACTCTACATGCTCTACATAAATTAGGAAGATTTTATTTTATAATGTATATTAATTTTGAAAATGAGATGGATTTTATTTTGTAATGTATATTAATTTTAAAACTTGAAAGTGAATAGCTTTTAATATCTATATATGTATTAAAATGTTTTAAAATACAAAACTGGATAGTATTTTTTTTTAATCAGCCATTAACGATCCTTTCAAATTTATTAATAAATCATTATAATATATGTGATTTAAATCAATTATATTTCTAAAACATATGAAAGATATTTACTAAAAATGTTATTTCCAAAATTCTTTTTAGAAATCTAGATTAATAATAATATTTATATAATTATTAATAATTTCAAATAGAAAATATTTAATAAATATTTTATATTATATATATAATAATTATTAATATATGTAATTGAATATTTAATAATATCTTTATATTATATACATAATGATTATTAATATATGTCATTGATATATGTTTATCAGTATATCGTTCATATAGGCTTATCAGACATTAACCAAACTAAAAATTAGAAAATGTGGTATTAATATATTTTTCTTTCATATCTAAATCAAGTAATTAAACAGTTTTTAAATATTAAAAATTTACTTATCCCCAAAGAAAAGGCAAAATCTAATTGAACATAATATTGACTTTTTAATTCCAAGTCGAATAGCCTTGAGGAGTGATATGATTCAACGCGCTAATTTTTTTCATTCATATAACAGATAATTTATTTTTATTTTTTATTTTCTTTTACATACTAAATCTACAATCCACTACTTATGGTTATATGATTTATTCCACAATTATATTAATATGTTACTCAGCCATTTAGTATTCCAACAATACCATATTACGGGAAATGATTAGCTCCTATTTGGAGATTTTCTTTTTGCACAGTCAAACAATATAAAAATAATCATGCCATTTCTATGGTACCATTATCCATGTTTTATATTATTGGATATTCGCTTCACTATCTATTCGCTTCACCAAAACTTGGGTTAGAGCTTTTTCAATTTTCCTTCAATTACATTAATATACGTATGCTCAACACATTTTCCAACAACGTTGATTGCGTGATTTTTACACGGTAAATTCTGAAGAGTTAAGGGCTATTAAATTTCGGCTATTGAATTTTTATTACCACCTTGCTGTCAATTCCTCGACTGAGAACAAGTGGAGACATCTCCATCCTTTATTTATCCTCCCGAGATCTCATGGTGGAAAAGAACTAGGGTTTGGGAAATGACCCTTTCCCTCATAACCGCTCACACAAGGTTTCCGCTCATTTTCGTTGGTCCTCTTGCATCAAATCTCTGCCTCTGAGACGAGTTGCAGGTTTCCAGCGATGGCGAGAAATGCCTCTTTTGTCCACAATCAGGTGACTGTGGGGATTCCCTTTCCTTATAGTTACGTTTATTTTCTGTTATGGTTACCTTGCGCGAGGTTTTACTGGCTATGCACCATCTCTCCACGGATATCATAAAAATTTATGTTTGCTTATTTACTTGTGCCCTGCAGATTTAGAGTTTATGGCTTCTTTGTGTTAATACCCTCATCTGTATTTCGTTATTAGTTATACAGGTTGTTTATCACTGTCGATTCTCCATAGTATGGGCTTCATGCTACCAAGGCATGGACTTCAGTGATTACAAGGTAAATGAACACCGATTCTCTGCAATGATTTCTTCTGTTTCTAGCTGCAATTGCTCCAGACTCTTCTCTGGTCATCTAACTTAGAAATTATTTCATGAATCTTGCAGTTATTTTGGCCTTATTCCTCTGTGACATCATTAGTAAGGTAAAATTCCCAAACCAACCTTATCGTTCATCGTTTATCTAAATCTCTCCTGTCATTATTTTGTAATGTTTTCTAAATCTGTAAATCTCCTTTTTCTTCCACAAGTAAACATATGAATGGTAAATGGGGCAGCATTATTTTTTAATCTAGTGCTCATCTTCCAATTTTTACTAACACTCCCCGATTTTGCCAAGTACTGCTTATCATGACTGCTTGGGTCAGAGAATGAAAGAACCCAAAAAGAAATTGGGTTCTTTTACAATCTTTCTAAAGGGGTCTTCGGCTTTGGTTCTGTGATTCCGTTTAACTAGTTTCTTTTCCCCTTGGCCAATGTCCCTTATGGATGAGTCGAGGTTAAGTTTTTTTTATGTAATCGTTGTAATAGCAATTAGTTCTTTTGGACTGTAAAGTCACAGTTTTGTGAAATCGATGAACCAAGTCTCTAACCTTGGTTAATATTGTTCCTCTGATTTATGGTAATTTGAGACTTTTAACAGTATGTCTTCATTTCCTGCAAATGTCATAAATGTCTGTCTCACTTAAAGGATACTCAAATTTTGGTAAACATAATTGTATAAATTTTATATTAGTAGAATTTCCTCTTCTCGCAGAATAAGCTCATTTGGAATGAAATGATTTCGATCTCAAATTTCTTCCTCATTAGTTGATGTAGTCTAATCTCTCAATACTTAAATTCTTTTTTTTTTTTGTATTGATCGAAAGGTTGAATTTATGTGCATTGTTCCTTTGAGACTTGGTTTAATACTTCAAATGTATGTGATTATTGAAACTATTATGACATAATTTGTAAATGTGAGTCTTTCTAGTTAAAGACTGTTCTCTAAATCTTCTTTGATTATGTAATATAAATAAGTCCAGCAACCTTTTAAGTCATTGTATTTTCAAGGAAACCCTTCTCTAAAATTGTTTATTTCTTTTCTAAATTTCTAGGTTTAGAAAATCTTCAGTATGATTTGTAAATTATGCATAATGATTTGAGACTCACTATTTTCTAGTCATACATTATTTAGAATTCATCTACAGGTCATTCCCTAGTATTTGTCTAACACACATTATTTAGAATTCATTTAAGGTGTTGTTTATCACTATCGATTCTCCATAGCATGGGCTTCCTATGCTACCACAAGGTGAATTCAATGACTACAAGGTAAATGAACAATTTTCGCTTCTCTCGTAATGAATGATTTTTTCTATTTCTAACTCGCAATTGCTCCACTTTCCTCCTGTCATCTAACTTAGGAACTTTTTTTCATGAATCTTGTAGTCATTTTGGCTTTAACACTCCGCAACATCATTAATAATTTTAATAAGGTAAAATTCCCAAACTAACCTTATCGTTCCTTCCTTTTTAAATCTCTTCTCGTCATTATTTTGTAATTTTTGCTAAATCTCTAAATCTCTCCTTTTTCTTCCGTAGGTAAACATATGAATGGTAAACTAGAAGCATTATTTTTTTATCTAGTTCTCATTTTCCTAGCTTTTTACTAACCCTCCCCGATTTTACCAGGTACTCCTTATCATGACTGCTTTGGTCAGAGAAAGTCGGAACCCAACTAGAAATTGGGTTCTTTTACAAATATTTCTAAAGGGGTCTTCGGCTCTGGTTCTATGATTCCGTTTAACTAGATTTTTTTTCCCTTTATCCGATGTCCCTTATGGATAAGCCGAGACTAAGTTTTTTTTTTTTTAATGTAATCGCTGTAATAGCAATTAGCACTTTTGGACTGTAAACAAGTCACAGTTTGTGAAATTGATGAACCAAGTCTCTAACCTTGGTTAATATTGTTCCTTTATTTTATGGTAATTTGAGACTGTTAACAATATGTCTTCATTTCCTGCAAATGTCATATATGTGGGCCTCGCTTAAAAAGATACTCAAATTTTGGTAAACAGATTTGTATAAATTTTATATTAGTAGAATTTCCTCTTCTCGCAGAATAAGTTCATTTGAATGATATGATTTTGGTCTCAAATTTCTTCTTCATTAGTTGATGTAGTCTAATCTCTCAGTACTTAATTTCTTTTTTTGGTATTTACTGAAAGGTTGAATCTATATGCACTGTTCCTTTGAGACTTGGTTTAATACTTAAAATGTCTGTGATTATTGAAACTATTATGACATAATTTGTAAGTGTGATTCTTTCTGGTTAAAGACTGTTCTCTAAATATTCTTTGATTATGCAATATAAAAAATTCCAATAACCTTTTAAGTAAATGTATTTTCGAGGAAACCCTTCTCTATAATTGTTTATTTCTTTTCTAAATTTCTAAGTTCAGAAAATCTTCAGTATGACTTGTAGTTTCTGCATAATGATTTGAGAATCACTATTTTCCAGTCATATCTTATTTAGAAATCTTCTACAGGTTGTTCCTTGGTATTTTTCTAACACACATAAGTACATAGCCATTTTAATCTTTATTTAATCTTTTGTCTTCCATATTTTATAACAAGAATTTCTTTACTCGTTACTATTGGTGTTCTCTAAGTGTTTTGGCAAAAAAGATGAGACAACATCGGAACCACTTTCATACCCTAGGATCTAGCCCTCCTGGGTCCAGAGAGAGATCTCTCTATATATGGGAAGATTTTGTGTCTTTGAAGCTCAAAGTTGAGATATTAGGCTAGTTATAGGTACCCGGTTTGTTTGATTTATGTTTGTTGTTGGGAATCAGAAAGAAGGGTTCAACATAAGACAAGGATGAGCAAAGAGGATTTTAAGCAAAGGAGAGAAATATTCAGAAAGATTCAAGACCATTGGGCAATGGAGTCGTGAAAGAGTTTACTTGCTATTCAATATGGAGGCTAAGGCTTCATTAACAATAGCCCTCTAAAGCATTGGATCTTAAAGATGATCGTGGTGGAGAGAAAAGACAATAAAGAAAAGAAAGCAAGGAAACCTCTCAGGGTGACCTTTCAGAACTCCTGGATCCAGGTGACAGACATGCCATTTTAGACAACTTGTGATCCAAGACCTAAAAAGGTTAACTCTTCGCACAAGGAAACATTAAAGATTTAGAACACAAAGTTGAAAACCCGAGATCGCAGAGAGACTTTGAACTCTTAATGCTTTGGCATCCAGCCTTAAGGGATCTTAGAAAGGTTCAATTAATTGAAAAGGACCCTAGTGAGATAGAGCCACAGTTATAGACTCTCGCATCCCAATTCATTTAATCAAAGCCTAACAAGAACATCCGAAAATAATTTCATTAATTCATGCATCACTAGCAAAGATATGTTTTGACCACTACACCTGCTAAATTAGCTTGAAACAATCTCGTATAACACATACAAAGCAGTAAAAACATTGAAGGCAAGGAGAGCGTAAACATAGGGTACCTAACAAGGGTAAATCCTATGCCGATTTCTCCGATACGAGCCGTAGAAATGAAATGTAATGAACTACAAGGTAAAACAAATACAAAGATAGAAAAACATCACCGCTCGCTTTAAATCTGGGATCCAAAGAAATATGCTCGTCATATTAAAGAGCAACACTAGTCAAATACAACATTACCAATAAATTTCCTGATATTCAATCTCAAACCTCTTCATCAGCCTATCTTACAACTTTACACAGAAAATCATGTCTCAAAAGAAACAACTTGCAATTCACATGATATCCAATCAACAACCTAAAATGAGTTCCTTCATGAATTTTATAGCTAGAACAGTAGAGTGCGAGGAGGTAGGTGAAAACTAAATGCGCATTAAAACTCGTAAGAGGAAGAGGGCCGAGACCCCTCATTCTCGTTTAAAATTATGGGCATTAATCTTCAAGACTTTTTGGATGAAACAATGGTCTTTGTTAGGCTACAATTTACTCCAGGTATGACTTTGATGTACTTTAGTTGTAGCGCCACCTACGTATTCTCGGTGAATAAACAAAAGGTAGAAAAATGATGCTTAGTCCGCCATATCGTGAAACAAATGCTCGATAGCATCATGATTGTTGTCGTGGGCAAAGATCTCCTTAGGATCACAAGATAAGATGAAATCGAGATGGGCACTCCATCCTTTCATGGGTAGGAACATTCGCCGATGGTGACACTGATACATATCGTTTGGTGGTGCCCTAGGCCTTCGTGTGATTCATGAGATATTCAAACTTGGATATTTTGTCTCGTTATTGGATTAAGGCTCGAAAATATTTAGTTACAGGCCTTAAGTTCTCAACCTTTCACCGATACTTTTCGCCGCTCCATGATTTCCGTGTCCTGCGAAATCCGCGCTTAATGGTTTCGAGTGTGTTTGCGCAGTTTAACTCCGTTTCTTTTAATGAAAGTCATGTCATAACAACTTCCGAGGCCTTCCTTCATAATTTAAATCTTCGTACATGGTCTTCCCCGCATTTTTTGCCACCGTAACAATGACTATGAATTATGGCGGTCGTTTAATGCCGGGTACTCGCAAAACACGTAAACCCGTCAAGAAAGCCATGCATGGGGAGGGTGGATGCAATGGGACAATGAGAATGGCAACATGTACCGGTGAAATGGTGGAACAAAGGCAGATGATGGTGGAAAATGTAGCGAACGAAAGGAGAAATGGACCGGTGAAAGTTAAGGAGTGCAGGAAAGATTTGAATGCGACATTCGATATTTTGACCTTTGGAATGAACACAAAGGTGCCTGTACTTAAAATGCGATGAAAATATATGAACACACGTGAAATGGTGATGTGGCGGGACTCCCTACAATGGCAGGCATGTATGAACCGACCGTCCGATCTCTGGGAGGAGATCAACTGTTGAGAACGCGTCTGAGGGTGATGGATGCAGGGCTGTGGGTCCCTTGCTCGGGATTAACACCCGAGCATCTTCGTGGCGTGAGCACCGTTGGATGGACAACATCATATTGACCTGCATGCGCGCATACCGCGCCCCGTCCACCGTTGAATGTTAATGCGATGGGGGCGCTTTGAATAGTGCGCGGAGGCATGCGCTCACTGCGGTGAATGGCATCGCTCGTAAATGAAAAATATAGCCCGCCCTCCAAAGCCGTGCGCACGAGACCGGGCAGCTGAACGCTCTTGGCGCGCGCGACCACCGGCTGGTGAAAACGGACCATCAATCCGCGATCGCATCGATCGTGGATATGCGACTCGTGAGGGGTGAACCGCCATGGACGCTATGGAGTTTGCGAAGACCGTCCGATTTCGTGCTGTATCGACGGCTGATAGCGCTCCCAATATCCAAATGCAATAAGCGCTTTTCGAGCTAGCGCTCGGTTCTAGCGCGCCTGTGTCACGTGAGGAAATGGCTTATGATGGAGCCGAAAGGTGCTAAACCTTAAATGTGTAGAATGTGGGTTTTTTGGTCCATTTTAATGTAATTTTGAGGCCGAAAGGGGGTAACGATAGAGGAAAAATGGAGTAATTAGACCAAACAAGGGGTGTGTATGACTTAAAAGGGGAAAATGGGTGATTTAGGGATTTTAGGAGGGATTGGTAAAAAGGGGGACTTTGTCGTAGGGGAAAAAGGGTTAAAATGGGACATTCACAGGGTACAAGGACAAATGAAGGCCGCCTTGAACAAAATCTTTTTACAATCAAAGTGAAGCTTTTTTACTTAGAAACAACTAGCGGAATTTTACCAAAGGAAGAGGGTAAGAGGAGGCTTCCAATGATGATGTTTTAAGGAAAAAATGCATTCCTTGAAGGCTCCAAAAAAACGTAGCCCACTGCTTTTTGTCAAGAAATTTATAGGGGGCTAACAGTGGCTCCACATGGGGATTACTTCTTCTGAAGGAGTCAAGAATTCGTAAAATGATCTCTGAGTAGGCCGTATGCTCTGCACTTTCGACCCATTATTTCCTTTCTTTGGATCATCTCGCCGAAACATGATGGACACACTAGCCTGCGCTCGAAAACATTCCCCCAACAATCTACCTACCCATCCTACAATCCTAGCATTTTTTCTTCCAGTGGTGCATTTGGACTAGCGGCACTTTACATAATTTATTTTTTTACAAAAAAAGAAAAATAAACCTATTATATTTCTACCCTTATTGGTCCCATGAGACCGACATTAAACCGTTGGTCTCATATGTTTCTACCTAATCTAATTTCTACTAGGATTAGACTGGCCCGAGTAGCATTTCTTCTCTACATTCTACAAACGTAAATTGAGTGAGCCAAACTAGGATTAGAAAGTCTAGCTTGCCGTGGATCCAAGGCATAAAGACAAACTGCACATGGACAAAAATTTGCGAAACTCAAAACAAAAACTTGAAGGTTTGAAAACTCGAAACTTTGAAGCATCCTTTCTTTGCTTTGTGACTCAAGTTTTGAGCTTTGTTAGAGTCACTTTCTCCTTTTCATTTTAGCCTCGGTTTTAGGCATGTTAGAGCCGATCTCGTCTTTGTCGGTTCGTATTTTGGGCATGTTAAACCTACTCGTTTTCGCTTCCTTTGGCTCGGTTTGATCATGTTAGAGCCGCATTTGTACTTCGCAGGTTCATGTTTTCGAGCATATCTCGAACTTCATTTCTCTCTCGTTTTTGAACATTTTCTCTTTTTCTTGAAAATAAACACATTAAATGGTATATACAGTGGAAAATGGAAATCGGAAATTGGAAATCACACGAAGTAGTGTTTGAGCATCCCGTCATCGACGTGACCCCCAAACACGCTCTATACCATCTAATTCTTGTAGAAAAATGTGCATTTGGACCCGCAGTAGGCCTGATGATGTATGGACCCTACCACAAACTCGTCAAACTTGGTGTGCCTTTCCTTTGTCTTCTCTCCTAGAGTCCCACTTCAGAACTTTATCTCCAATTTTGAAGTCACAAGCTTTTGTTCTCTTTTCAAACAACTTCTTAATATTTTCCTGTACTTTCAGAGCTCTGTTATAAACTTCTACTCTTGTTTGTTAGAGATGGATTGTTTGATTTATCCTCCTCACCATGCTGTCCTCTTCTGTCTGAATCTCTTGGACTAATTTAATCACTAGTACCCCAAGGCTGGTAGGAAACACTACCTTTGTTCCATAAACAAGCTGATATGGTGATATTCCAATGGATTTCTTTGTTGTTAGCCTGTCAGCCCACAAAGCATGCACTAACTTGTTATGCCATGATTTCTTATTCTCTTCAAGCAGCTTTTTGATAATGGTCACCAAGCTCTTGTTTGATGATTCAGCTAACCCATTACCTTGTGGGTAATAAGCAGTTGAATGAACGAGTGCTATCTGATACTTGTGAAAAAAATCAATCATTTTCTTGGATCTTAAAGCAGCAGTGTTATCAGTGATTATTTTTCTTGGGAAGCCAAATCTAGAGAGGATGTGGTCTTCTGGGAACTTAATGATAACAGAATCTGTGGGATTCCTAGAAGGTATGGCCTCTATCCATTTTGTGAAGTAGTCTGTGGCTATAAGGATCCACTTGTGTTGAGCAGAAGATGCAGGGTGTATTTCCCCTATGAAATCTAGGCCCCATTGTTGAAAGGGAGCCTCAACAGTAATGAGTTGCAATGCTAAAGGGAGGAGATTTCTTTTGCCCTAAAAAATCTGGCACTTATGGCAGAAAATTATCATTTTGTGGATGTCATTGAAAAGTGTAGGCCAGTAATAGCCAGCTCTAAGTATTTTTTTAGCAGTGGCTTTCCAGTTTAAATGGCCTCAACACTCTCCTACATGGAACTCCTATTTAATCCTCTCTGCTTCAGTTTCAGGCAAACATTTAAGCAATAGACCATTTGCATTTTTCCAGTATAAACATTCATTCAATATGCAATAGTTTCTGGCTTTTAACTTTAGGAATCTAGCCTTAGTCTTTGATAAATCAGGAGGGGCATTGAGGTTTGTGAGTACATACAGGATATCAGAATACCAAGGAGAATTTTGAAATTGTCCTTCAACTGTAGGATCAGGAAACCCTTCATGCTCATCCAAGGCATTCACCATGTTTATGTCCAGGGCTTGCAGGTTTGATTCAGCCATTAGTTGAGCTAAGCCCTGACATTTGATCAGTTTTGTGGGTTTTATTTCCAAGTCGTATTCTAATATTATAGCAATCCATTTGCCCCTCTTTCCATTAGGATCCTGGGACAAAATGTCTTTTACCACTATGTTTGGCACGTAGGTAATGATGTGAGAATGCAGAATATACACCCTAAAGTATTTCAAGGCCTTTACCAAGGCATAGGCTTGTTTTTCCATTATGTTATATTTCAAGGGTGCATCCCTCAGAGCCTTGCTGAAGAAAGCAATAGGCTGTTCCATTCCCTCTAGATTTTTCTACAGTAGGACTGCAACCACTATATGCTCGGAGGCAAAGGAAAATATCAGGAAATCTTTTGAAAAGTCAGGGCTGATTAAGACAAGTGCCCGGGTGAGTGAAATTTTAACTAATTCAAAATATTTTTTAGCCTCTACAGTCCACTTAACCCCTACACCCTTTTTCAGCATGTTTGTCATATCCCTGAGGTGCTTAGCTAAGTTGTGGATAAACCTCCTTAAGAAGTTAATTTTACCAATAAAGGACTGTAACTCTTTTATGTTTCTCGGGTGGGTGATCTGCAGTATTCCCTCAACTCTTTGTGGGTCTATTTTAATTCCCTTCTATGATATAATATGGCCAAGAAGCTTCCCTTCTTGAAGCCCAAATACAGTCTTCTTGGGATTTAAATACAGACTGAACCTTCTACATTTTTCATTAACTCCTCTCAGATGTTTTAGGTGCTCCTCATCAGTCTTGGAATAGACTGTTATGTCATCCAGAGAGATGACAATGAAGTGCCCTATTTCCTCTAAAAAGGCTATGTCCATTGCTCGTTGGAAGGTCGCTCCAGCATTCATTAGTCCAAAAGGAATTTTTACATACATAAAAGTGCCCCATGGAGTGTGAAAGCTCTCTTGAGTTGGTCTTCGGGGAGTACTAAAACTTGGTTATAGCCTGAAAAAACATCTAACAGGAAGATACTTTTTGAGCCAACTACCCTTTGTAGGATGTGTTCCATCTTTGGTAAGGGGTAATTGTCTTTAAGTGAGGCTTTGTTAAGGTTCCTAAAATCAATGCACAATATGATCTCACCCGTCTTCTTTCTCACAGCTACAAGGTTGGAAACCCAATCGAAGAACCTCACAGGCACTATAATTCCTGCCTCTTACATCTTCTTGATTTCCTTTTCGACTAGAGGGAGTTGTTTCGGGTTAATTCTGCGAAGTTTCTGTCTGAAGGGTTTTTGGTTTTCTTTCAAAGGGATCTTGTGCTGTATAATGTCTGTATCATAGGCCTTTAAGTCCTCGTAACTCCAAGCAAACACATCGATGAACTCTTTAAATAAATCAATATATTTCTTTTCATGTCTGCGGGCAAGGACTTAGCCAACTTTATCATCTTAGGCTTATCCTCAGTGCCTATGTTGCATTCCTCGACATTAGAGTCTGAGTGTTCTATAGTGAGTTTCTTCGCTACATCGTCAAAATCAAAAAGGACCTCTAAAGGTGCCAGTCCTCTGGGTATATTCTTATATTTTGACTGCAACACCTCTATTTCCTCTTTTTCTGCATTCTTATATTCTTTGGTTGGATTTCCAATTTGTTCAGTTAACAAGTTTATTTCTATGTTATGGGGTGATTTTTCTTCATTCAGGGGCTCTTCACTCAAGCATCTTTCATCAAATTTAGAGTCTGAATTAGAGAATTCAAACTCGTTCCTGCCCATCAGGAAATCCTCTATCTTCTTGTCGCCCTCAAAGACCTACCAATATTTCTCATTATTAGGCACTGCAGGTCTGTATTTTGTCTGAATGATGATTTTCTTGTCAGTAGGAGACTTATGATAGGAGCTAGATATGCAGGCTAATCCATTCACAATTATGTTCTGACTCCTAGGAACAAACACCAGCTCATATTCTACAAAGGTTTTCAATAAATCCATAGCATCATTTCTGTATGCTCTCAATCTAGGGTGTTTAGTTGTATACTCCCCATTCACTTGTTTTATGATTAACTCAGAGTCTCCATGTACAGCTATCCTTCGGGCACCTATTTTTTTCAATAGATTTAAGCCTAGGATGAGAGCCTTATACTCTAAGATATTTTTCATACATTTGAAGTTCAGATTGAAGGCATGACTCTCAGCATAGTCACTCTCAGTGTTATGTAACCACACTCCCGCTCCTGCAGTATTTCTAGTGCAAGACCCATCGAAATTCATTCTCCATAAGGGATCGTTTTCAGGTTTATCATTATTTTCCTCCCTACAGTTGGTTTCATTGTTATGTTGTAATGTAGGGCCTACATTGTGGTGTGGAGTGTTTTATTTTTCATGATGTGTATGTAGTTTCAAAAAATGACCAGTCAGTTGTTTGTAGTCTTGGTTTTGTTTATTCTGAGTTTCAAATTTAGTGCACTGTCCAAAGGTTTCTTCTTCGTTTTCTTCTAAGTCTAGAGTGGCAATTAATTTAAAATTTATGGGCTCTGTTCTATTGTTTGCATCTCTGTCTTCTGGCTCCAGCTCGTCTATGGATTCATCGTTGCAAAGGATAAAGGAGTCTAGATCCGTGTGTACAGAGTACAGAGGTGAATTTTCAGGTTTTTCCGGGCTGCTGACCATGAACTTCATTTTTTCCTCTCTATACAGTCTCCTAAGTTGGCTAAAGATAGGGATTGTGGCATATGACCCATCCATCTGCATTGTACCTTGCAGCTTGGCTCCCCATGACCTCGATAGTAACATGCCATACTTAGGTGGCACATCTGCCACTACAACATCCATAACCATACATTTGGCTGGAATCTGAGTCAATTTCACACACAGATCTTTGATTAGGCCAAGGCATTTTACTCTTCTAGAGTCAAATGAATATAAATCTTTATAAGGATGGGTTATCTCTAGGCCTAACCTCTCCATAACTACCTTAGGCATTAGGTTGTGTGAAGCCCCAGAGTCATGCATTGCGTTGTGAAGGATCTTGTCATGGATATTGAGGCTGATATAAAAAGGAGGTACTACCCCTTCCTAAAATTTCCCTTCTATATTTGGACCAAACAGAAGGGCTGGTTGATCATCACTTAGATTGATAGTGTCACTGTTTTCACCTAGATTCAAAGCTTTCAAAATTTGGCCTTTATACACATCCTGAGTGGCTAGCTCAGAGAGTGGGACAAAGATTTTAATTTTAGCAATCTCACTCTCCAAATTGAAGGGAGATTGACTCTTCGTACTACTCAACTCTGTTTTGTTAGCCACTACTTTAGTGGCAGAATCAGTGTGTTGATTCTCACTATGTACAGTGTTTGTAGCTGTTTTATCGAGAGCATTAGCTGCAGTGCTAGTGCTACTAGTTTGTTGACTTTTTTTATCAGAATTTTGGTTGTCTTTCTCTTTTTTCTTTCTAGAACTTTCAGCTGCTGATTTGTTGCTTTCAGTAGTCACCTTAGGAGTTTTCTCAGGCCTTTTCTTAATGGTAATCTCATAATATTTTGGTTTGGAATTGTCTAAGCTCTTTTTTCTTCTAAGTTCATACTGTTCTCTGACCTGCATGATGGCATTTTCAAATCCCAACCTATAATCCTCAGATTCTAACCTTTCCTCATCCCAATATGACTGTGAGGTCTGATTTTCTTCTGTGGAATAGTTGTGTATTGAGTTGTCCATTTCCACCATGTTTATTGTGGTTCCCTTGGACTCCTCTATTATCCCCTCATCTTCACCAAGGAAGTTATCTTGAGATGGGGGTATGACTTGTTGATCGAAGTCTCTCTGTCTGTTTGGAGGGTTGTTTCTCCTAAAGTTCTGGTTCTGGTTATGATTTTGGTTTCTGTTCTGATTACTGACTGTGAAAACCATTTTCTCCATCATTTTCTCTAACCTTTCCATGTTTTTGGCTAGACTGTCATACTTGGGATCGGATGTGGAAACTGATGTGTCATCCCTATATGTTACCTTTTTGTCAGACCTCATTCTGGCTCTTTTTTCAATCAAGTTAGCTTCCACACTCACTTCTCCCTTTTGCATATCTTCCAATGTGTTGTAATCTATCTCCCTAAGTTGGTAGGCCATGTCAGCATCAAAGCCTTCAAGATATTTTACTAAAGCCATTCCTTGGGGAGGTTTCATGTGTGGAGGAAAAGCGTTATAAACACTATTAAACCTTGTAGAGTAGTCATGGACACTCTCTCCTACATTTCTTTTAATATTCTTGTATTCCGCTAGGATTTGAAGATGGCTGGTCTTGACTTCCCATTTGTTTACGAAGGATTGATATAAAGAGGGAAGATCATGGATAATATTAGGAGGTAGGCCTTTAAACCACTTCTTCACATCTCCTCCTAAACTCTGGGCAAAGATTCTCATCTTGACTATCTCATCATCTATCTCCATATAGTCAAAGGAATCTTCCATCCTATCTACATGGTGTTGAGCTGTGGTAGACTCTTTTGTAGTGAAATGTGGGATTTTTTATTGATAATCATTGGGTAAAGGCACTAGGGGTTGTCGTAACACCACAGGTGCTTACTAGGCTGCCATGATGATGTTCTGAGGAGGTAAAGGATTGGCTTGAGCAGCAGGTATGTGGATGATAGGAATACTAGGACCAGCAACACTCTGTTGTGCTGATTTAGGGTGATAGAGCCCCAAGTTTTGAATGAAATGAATATCCGGAGGTGTAGATGTGTTAAGTCCCTATATTAATAGTATAGTCCCTTATTATTGTTAGTGTAACCCCCTTATTGTTATTATTGAACCCTTGTAACCCCAATTTTGTTATTATTGTGCCCTTAAATTATTATTATTAGGTCGGCTAGGATTACATTGTGGCCCACTAGGATTACATTATGGCCCTGCACCTATATAGAAATGAGGTTTTGTAAATTATGTATCATCCAAGAATTATTCATTTATGTAATGTATTGAGGTTAAGTGGCTCATTTCTAAGGCGTTTATATCTCTTTTTTTCTTCTATTTTTGAGCCGGTTACACAAACATTTGCACGTAGCTTTGGATTCTAGGTTTCGCCGTCCAAACAAAGCCATCGTGGAATTTTCGCTTATAAATTTTTCTTCACGAAGTTTCAAAAGTTGAAATTTTTTAGGTACAAAGCTGAAATCCCGAGGGAAGATCGTCTAAAAATTTCGAGCTTGGCTGCAATATTTTCTGAGATATCATCTCAGAAGTTAGGTTCTTTTTTCTCAAGCTCCTAAACAAAATGTCATCGTGGCATTTTCACTAGTAAGTTTTTTCTACGAAGGTTCAGAATCTGAAATTTGTATGGTGCGAAGCTGAAATCCTGAGAAAATTCTTCAAAAAAATTCAGAGCTTGGTTCGCAATATTTTTGGAGATATGATCTGTGGAAGGTAGTGCTTTTTCAGCCTCCTGAATTTCATATCGAAGAGGTGATCGTGGGAAAAGTTCAATAACTCTCTCTCTGGGCATCGGATTGGAGTACCGTAAAAAGTGGTCGAAATCACACAGACTATAGTTTTTTGGCTATCAATTTCAGAGACAAAGGACGAAACAGTGACACGTGGCAAGTCGTACAAATTCTCTCTACTGAACCAGTCCAGAATTATGTCATTGTGGGAGATTGGACACAACTTTGCCTTGGAGAATCCAAATTAGATCAGAACTGAGGAATTTGAAAGAAGCTTCAGAGGGCTACTACAGGACTGAATTTCAGATATTGAAAATTTTCAATTACAGATATAATTCAATTTCAATATCGAGCTCCTCAAAAGCAAGTAAAAGGTGTGTATTGTTTTTCCCGAATTGCATAAATCTTGTTTGATAAATCAGTTTGAAGTGATTCCAAGGGCCTGTTGAGCATATATTTCAGTATTGCATTCTGAAATGCCTCCTAAAAATAATTCAACACCCATTAAGCCCTCAGAAATCTATACTATGATGCATGAAGTGGAAGAATTGCAGTATGAGATATCAAAATTACGGTACCAAGTGCAACAAATTTTGATCTTACGAAGAGCAACCGAAGATGACATAGATGGTTTAAAAGAAGAAATGGAAGCTAAGTTGGATGGTTTGAAGGATCAAATAATAGCTAATCTGGATGATAAATTAGTGGAAGATCACATCGAGCATCAACAACAAGTTCTCCAACTCTCAAAGGATAACCTAACTTTGGTGCAGAATCTAATGAAACAACAGGAAGATCAACATCACATCGAAAGAAGTTCTGAAGCAGTCACAGAAACAAGAACTCAACAAGTACGATCAATTTCAAAGTATCTCAGCAAGTGGAAGAACTTTCCTGTAGAAGATTCCACATGGGAGGATGAGAATTTTATACAGAAACATCAAGAAATAATCAAGCGTTGAGGACAACACTTGTTTGAAGGAGAGGGGCATGTTAAGTCCCTATATTAATAGTGTAGTCCCTTATTATGTTAGTGTAGCCCCACTTATTGTTATTGTTGTACCCTTGTAACCCCCATTTTGTTATTATTGTGCCCTTAAATTATTATTGTTAGGTCGGCCAGGATTACATTGTGGCCCACTAGGATTACATTATGGCCCCATGGACTCCTATATATAGAAAGGAGGTTTTGTAAATTGTATCATCCAAGAATTTTTCATTTATGTAATGTATTGGAGGTTGCCCCCTTGAAGTGGCTCATTTCTAAGGCGTTTATATCTCTTTTCTTCTATTTTTGGAGCTGGTTACACAACAAGATGGAGGGGTCTCTCTATCCCTAATGTGTTGACCACTGTGAGATGGTGAACCTGGAAGCTCAAGGTCTGACTGCTCTAGAGCACTGAATGACCTAGTTCTAGGTAAACTTCTTTGTGAGTCTAAGTCAAAAAGAGTGTCTGATAGAGCTGTAAAGTTTTCTGGTGCAGATTTAGCTCTATGGATGTGTCTGGAAATAGTTGGTTTTCTAGGGGTGGGAGATTTCCTAAGAATGCTCTCAGGGTTGTCAACTATTTCCGGTGGGTTTGGGTTAGGATAAGCTCTAGTATGAATAGTTCTTGAAGCCAGTATGTTTGTCTTCAAACAAAGAAGCTTAATCCTACTTGTTACTTCTAATATGGCTGATGTTGTAATGAAGGCTGGTCTCCCAGTGGAGTCTTGTGAAAACCAAGATAATCAGCAGGCCTACTGATCACCAGTGGAGTCTTTAATCATTAAGGAACTATGGAGTCGCAAGGTGGAAGGTTTAGCATGTTTCAAGAAGATTAGTGTCCACCACAGTGATTAACCACCAAACTCAAGCTACTATGGTCTTCTTTGAGTTCTTATAAGTTTTTAAAGGTGTGTTTTACTCAAAGTCCCCAGTGGAGTCGCCATTATGTTGGGGTTCCTATGTTTCGGCAAGTTTGGAAATACCAAAAGATAAGACAACATCAAAACCACTTTGGGACCTCAGGATCTAGCCCTCCTGGGTCCAAAGAGGGATCTCTCTATGAAGGTAAAGAAATATGTATCTTTGAAGTTCATTTTCAAGGTATTAGGCTAGTTATAAGGCACACGGTTTGTTTTGTTTGTTTGTTTGTTTGGTTGGTTGTTGGGAAACATGAAGGAATGGTTCAATATAAGACAAAGGGTGAGAAAAGAGGCTTTTAGGTAAAGGAGGGATAATTCATAGAACACTCGAGACCATTGGGCAATGGAGTCATAAAATGGTTTACTTGCTATTCAATATCCAAGGCTTTCAATTAGGCTAGTCATCTAAAACAGAGGATCTTTAAAGATAATAGTGTGGTATAAACTGATAAGGAATGAAGGTGAATGACAAGGAAACCTACGAGGTGACCACTTAGGAATTAGATCTAGGGACAGGGCATGCCATTAAACACCTATGATCCAATCCCTAAAAGGCTAACTCTTCAGACAACAAGAACATTTAAGATTTAAACACAAAGGTGAAGCCTGAGATCATAGAAAGGCTTTGAAATTTCAATGCTTCGACATTCAACTTAAGGGAACTTAGAAAGGTTTAATTGATTGAAAAAGACCTTAGTGAGAGAGAATCAACATTCTAAACTCCCAGTATCCCAATTCTTTCAATTAAAACCCAACAAGAACATCTAAGAACAGATTCATAAATTCATACATCAGTTAGCAGTGAATAACGCTACTACACTGGTTAAATTATCTTGAATTAGTTCTCAGATAACACAATCAGTAGAAAACATCAAAGATAAGAAGAGTAGGAGCATTAGGGTACCAAGTGAGGGTATATCCTAAACCATATTTCTGATTCTTACCAGAGGAATGAAATGTAATGAATTACAGAAGGAAAACAGAGACAAAGGTAGAAAACATCACCGCTGCTTTAAATAAGGATCCAAAGAAATGTGCTTGTCATATTAAAGAGAAACACCAGTCATATACAACATTGTCCAAAAACTTGATATTCAGTCTAAAATCATCTTCCTCAGCCTATCTTACAACTTTACACACAGAGAAATATCTCAAGAGAAACAGCTTACAATTCACAGATATCCAATCAAAAACCAACAACAACCTTTACCATGTGTTTTTCTTGAGTTCTTATAGCTGAAAGAGGCAGAGAAGGTAGATGAAACACTAAATAAAACATTAAAACAAAAGAAGAAGAATGGCTCGAGGCCCATTCTATCTTAATATCTATGCATTAATCTTCAGTACTCTTTGGATGAAAGAGTGGTCTTCGACAGGCTGATAGTAACTTTGGGTATGTTCTTTGATGTACTTTCAGCTGCAATACTCTGTGGTACTCCGGTGATAAGAAAAAGGCAAATAAATGACTTTAGGTCTGCCATATTGCATAACAAATTCTCTGGCAACATTTTAGGACATTCTGTCAGAGTGGAGATCTTCTTAGGAGCTCAATGTAGAATAGAAAATAGTATGGGAGCTTGTCCTTTCACAGGAAAGAACCTTCTGCTAATGTATGACACTGATAATATTGTTTTCTGTGCTTTAGGCCTCATTAGGCCTTCTGTGATAATCACAAGTTCTTCAATTTGGAACATTCACCCTTTAATCATTGAGTTATGGCTCAAAATATTCACTGACACTCTTTTTTATTGCCTAAATCTACCTCAGGCTGAAGAAGGCAGAGTTCAGGGTAACATCAAACCATGCTTAATCTGGTAGCTAGCCCTACCAGATCGGGAGAGAGATCTCTCCTTGTCAATCTCAGTAAAAAAATGATCAATGAGGCTTGATATGACTGAATAAAGACTGATTTTAGGCTAGGTATATATGTAAGGAGGTTGGATTTTATTTTGAAGGTTTTGTTCGATCAAGGGGAAAGGCCGATTTTGGGTCCAGGGATGAGGCCTAGTTTTTGCAGAGTTATGAATGGGGAAAGGAAGGCAATTTTTTTGATGTTTTGAATTGAATGAATGAATAGCTCAGACCGGTGAGTAGTTGAAGAGGGAAAGATGCTTTCAAGAATCCTCTTCAAACAAATGAAAACATGGAAAATTAAACAAAACTCAAGGCAGAGCAAAGCAATCTAATGAATTCCACCTTTATAACTTGTTTGTTTAATTTGAGAAGAAAGGAGAAGGAAAATGATACACATGAAACTTTAGTAAACTTACAATTACAGAGAGAAGCACACCATCAAAACATAGAGCCACATGGATCCCAAAGAGTGCTACAAACCCTGGTCTATTCCTTTGCCAAAATTGCAGAGATGAAATGTACAATGAAGTGCCAAGCAATCCCAAGTGTCCAACCCTCTACCAAAATCCAACCTCTACACTATGAAATTCATAAAATATATACATTTTCTCATCCTTGTACTAAGGGAATTGAGCTCAACCATTTTCTTAAAAATAGAATCAGTTACATTAAACTTGGGCCGAATTTCTGAAAATAGGTGTTGAAGATGAACTCATATCTCCTAAACCATAGCACCTGTTACAAAAATGAAAGATTTTTTTGTAGATAAGGTCATGTTGGAGAAAAACCTCTCTCAAATTTTGGAAATTCGTTTCCAGTTGCTCGCAATCGGTTCCACAAAATCATCTCTAAAACAGAAAATCATTAAAAATTTAAATATGTGAAAATGAGCTGTAACGATCTAGTCACATATCCCAATTCGTGACACCTATGAATAAAATGAAAGAGGTTTTTGTTATATGGCTTGTTTTTAACAAAAAAATCCTTGGGTTTTTTAAAATTACTTTCCATCTGTTGTAAAAAGGCTCCGCACTAAAATGACTAAAACAGTAAAAAATATGAAAATTTTGCTTTGTTATAATGTAAGCTCCAAATATCACTATATATCTCCCACATAGTAGCACCTGTGCATAAACGGAAGGAGATTTTTGTTATTTGGTATGTGATGAACAAAAACCTCTTTCACTTTTGAAAAAATCCTTACCATTATTTCAGAAACTGATTTTGTACTAAACTTGTCATTGTGTGCAGCAACTGACCTCAAAACATGCATAACCAAGAATCACGCATTCATTTCAATCATATCTTCTAATCCGGGAGCCGGTTACGGGACTGTGATATACCGTTGGAAATATTTTTCCGAGCTTCTTCTGATGGACACACTTGTGACATGTTTTTTGCTGAACATCATGTGCAAAACATCTAACAAAACTAGACATAGTAAGAGCTCATGTTGATCCCTGGTGACAGGCTGCGAAGACTGGAACTAACATCGGCTCCATTGGGGATGACAGCTCCTTGGAGGTGTCAAGAACACCGTAGAACAAGTGCCTCATCCATTGGGCATGGATGGTCAAACAACTTCAAACCCAAAACAACTCATACCAATCCAAAAACATATACATACTGCAACCTGTACATAAACAAATACCAGAAATTGAAATCATTGCCTTTGGCAGCTTATTTATTTACAAATCTACCCTACTTTGCTGCAAAACCAATAGATCAAGTAACGTTGTAATGCTAGATCAACCAATCAAGTAACTGTGACAAGGATGTTGCTTGAAAGTGCTTCAACCAAGACACAAATGTAAATGCTGACAGCCATACATGCACATAACGAGTCTGGTTATGTAAAAGACAATTTGATCTATCATTCAAACTGAAAAAAAAAATCCATGTACGTTGCAATAGGATCGCAAAAACCAGACTCTGTTTGCTGCCCCAACTCCACAATACATGCTTCCAGCTGCAAACTTTCAATGCAAACATCCACGGGCAGCTCTATTGTTTCTTGTTTTGAAGGAGGGAGAGTTTCCAAGAAATTTTTGGGATCTCGGAATTCATATGATTGGATCTAATCATTTAAATACTGAATCTCCTTCTCAAAATTTTCAACAACTAACTCAAAGAAACCAGTTTTAGCTTTAGGAGTAAACTTCGGAGATCTCAAAAATTGAAGCACGACAATGAAAAATACTTCATCAATTTCAATATCCACTAACTGATCTCTAACTTCTTTTAAAACTTCACAAAGCATAGGGTTTGCCACATATCCTACCATTTTATTTTAGTGCATGAATGGATCAGTGAGCACTGGAATCTCTAGATTGAGTTGGAGTCACCAGGTGAATATTTCAGCCTTCATATGTGTCTGACTGCTGTCCACCATCAGCAATTAGATCTGCAACTTGAATGATCTTTCCCAGAGAAGATCTGTCACCTCTTCCCCAATTTAATGTAATGGGGCAATTTGCAAGTTAGATGTTCAGTTTATAAGACTAGACCGGAGATTGACTGAAGCAGCTTTTATCTACTTATGCACTCGCAAAGCAATGTGCAGTTCGAAGGCTACCTGGCTAACTTCAGGCTCCGTCTGTAGTTTATAAAACAAAAAACACTAACAAACAAATAAGCTTTAGTATCCCTAGTATGGTCACCACTATGTTATTGCCTAAATCTACCTCAGGTTGAAGAAGGCAGAGTTCAGGGTAACATCAAACCACGCTTAATCTGGTAGCTAGCCCTACCAGATCGGGAGAGGGCTATCCCCTTGTCAATCTCAACAAAAAAATGATCAATGAGGCTTGAGATGACTGAATAAAGACTGATTTTAGGCTAGTTATATATGTAAGGAGGTTGGATTTGATTTTGAAGGTTTTTGTTGGATCAAAGGGAAAGGCAGATTTTGGGTCCGGGGATGAGGCCTAGTTTTTGCAGAGTTCTGAATGGGGCAAGGAAGGAAATTGTTTTGATGTTTTGAATTGAATGAATTAATAGCTCAGACCGGTGAGGAGCTGAAGAGGGCAAGAGGCTTTCAAGAATCCTCTTCAAACAGATGAAAACATGAAAAATTAAACAAAACTCAAGGTAGAGCAAAGCAATCTAATGAATTCCACCCTTATAACTTGTTTGTTTAATTTGAGAAGAAAGGAGAAGGAAAATGATACACATGAAACTTCAGTAAACTTACAATCACAGAGAGAAGCACACCATCAAAACATAGAGCCACATGGATCCCAAAGAGTGCTGCAAACCCTGGTCTATTCCTTTGCCAAAATTGCAGAGATGAAATGTACAATGAAGTGCCAAGCAATCCCAAGTGTCCAACCCTCTGCCAAAATCCAACCTCTGCACTATGAAATTCATAAAATATATACATTTTCTCATCCTTGTACTAAGGGAATTGAGCTCAACCCATTTCTTAAAAATAGAATCAGTTACATTAAACTTGGGCCGAATTTCTGAAAATAGGTGTTGAAGATGAACTCATATCTCCTAAACCATAGTACCTGTTACAAAACGGAACGAGGTTTGTGTAGATAAGGTCATTTTGGAGAAAAACCTCTCTCAAATTTTGGAAATTTGTCTCCAGTTGCTCGCAATAGGTTCCACAAAATCATCTCTAAAATAGAAAATCATTAACAATTTAAATCTATGAAAATGAGCTGTAAAGATCTAGTCACATATCCCAATTCGTGACACCTGTGAATAAAATGAAAGAGGTTTTTGTTATATGTCTCATGATTAACACAAACCTCCTTTTTTTTTTCACACTTACTTTCCATCTGCTGTAAAATAGCTCCGCACTAAAATGACTAAAACAGTAAAAAAATTGAAAAATTTGCTTTGTTATAATGTAGGCTCCAACTATCACTGTATATCTCCCACATAGTAGCACCTGTGCATAAACTGAAGGAGGTTTTTATTATTTTTTATGTGATGAACAAAAACCTCTTTCAATTTTGAAAAATTCTTTACCATTATTTCAGAAACTGATTTTGTACTAAACTTGTCATTGTGTGCAGCAACTGACCTCAAAACATGCATAACTAAGAATCACTCATTCATTTCGATCATATCTTCTAATACGGGAGCCGGTTATGGGAGTGTGATATACCGTTGGAAATAATTTTCTGAGATTCTTCCGATGGACACACTTGTGACATGTTTTGTGCTGAACATCATGTGCAAAACATCTAACAAAACTAGACATAGTAAGAGCTCATGTTGATCCCTGGTGACAAGCTGTGAAGACTGGAACTAACACACTTAAAACCTCTTAAATTATTCACTGATACTCTTTGTCGCTCCTGTGACTGTCTCTGTCTGTGAAAATGGAATTTTAATGGTGCTGGATGGTGTTACAGAGTTAAACACTGTTTTTTCGTTCCAACACCTTCCCAGGCGTTTTCTCTGCAATCTCAAGCTCTGCAAATGGCCTTCTCTGCGCTCTGTGTCACTATGACAGTGACTTTGAGCCATGGTAGTTTCCACCACCTGTAACCCCAAGAAACACACAAACGTGTTAAGAAATACATGTGGGAGTGGAGGTGAAATGTCGTGGAGGACTGTGGGAATGGCAGCACATACATGGTGGAAGCAGTGGAAACGACTGAAAAATGCAGTGAAACGGTGAAAACTAATCTGATGAAGGTTTGGTGGAGGAATGGATATGGACCATTCGATTAGATCTGGTAGCGATGATGAATCGCGGAGATTTACTGATGGACTGCCTTTAGAAGTTAGGCAGAAAGATATAAACTTTTAATGCAAAACATTAAGTTTTCAATGTAAGCGGATTACAAAGTTTTTTAATGTAAAACATTCAATTTCCACCTTTGGACGAAATACACAGGGAATGAATGAAAATGCAATGAAATGGGCTTGAATGGTGGGACCTGGCATGGGCAGAGGACGATTTAACATGTGCCATTAGATCTCAGGAGGAGATCAACGGCTGAGATGATTCGATGAAACTCCATGGTAGCGTGATGAGAAAATGTGAATGGAGAACGCGATGTAATGAGGGCCGTTGATCTGTACAGATCAACAGTCATGATCCTTAGATAGACTTTCGGGAATAGAAGTGGGAAAGTGGTTTTTAGGATAAAAACCGTTGTTTTCGCGCTTCAAAAGGCGGGTTTCAAAATTTGCCCAAAATCACGCGATATGGTCCGCCCTTGACACGTGGCGAAATAAAACCGCCCATATCGTGTGAATTTAAAATGTTAAACTTCGGACTCCAAAGTTGCGCGATATTAATGCTGGCCGTTAGATCTGGGACTGTGAGATCCGATGGTGGGAGATGGAGTGCGATATGGGAATGTGTGCGGTCAGTAAGGTGGGGTCAAGCCGAAGGTGGTTTCAATATGAGCCATCCGATCAGCTCAATGGACGGTCGAGATCTGCAGAGGGAAAGAAAAGGCAGAGGAGTTGGTTAGTGGTTGGGAGGAATATTGATCGTTCGATCAAGCAGGATGGACGGCTAAGAATCAATCAGAACCGGAGGATGCAAGGGCCAAAACTCCGATGGGTTGATGAAGTGATTGCGTATGGACCGGGGGATCGATGGTTGTGATTGGATCGGGGGTGACCAATCGAGGAACACGGGGTGGAGCTAGAGCGAATCCCGGTCGTTGGTTTTTGTGGATTCAATGGCCAGGATCAAATCGGAGATCGGCCAATCGGAGAAGCAGGAAGTGGCACATTTCAAAATTTCCGATTGGCGATTGGAGCGGTGCTGCGATGGCCGTTGGTTTGCTTTAAGATCAACGATGGAGATCGCTTCCGAGACCGACAGAGCAAACATACCTCGCATCGGAAGTTTTCAAATATCAAAGGGAAAAGCGCATCGCAACAAACTTTCGATGCGATTAGTGCTTGGTCTTAGCGCTTGGGTTCATGGAGGGGAAGTGGTTAAGGGGCTGGCCGAAAGGGGCTAAGCCTGTTATATGTAAAATGGATGTTTTTTAAGCCAAAAGGAGGATTTTTTAGGCTTAAAGGGGTTTTCGGTAAAGGCAAAAAAGGATTTTTAAGCCAAACAAAGGGTGTTTGCAAGGTTTAAAGGGGAGATGGGATGATTTAATAGGCTTAGGAAGGGATTTTGGGAGTCAAAGGGGAAATTTGAGAAGGGGAAAAAGGGGTTCAAATGGGAAATTCGCAAGGATACAAAGGGGCAAATGGAGGCTTTTCTGAGCATAATTTTTTCACAGACAGTGAGGATATCTTGATGGAAACAGCAGTGAAGATATTTTCAAAGGAAAAGGACACACAGAGGCTTCAAGAATGAGATATTTTCATAGTAAATGTATCTCTTGAAGGCTCAAAAAAAATGTTTAGCCACCTGTTTGCTTGACAAAAAATTTATAGGTGGCTAACAGGTTCAATGGAGTCAAGCCAAAGAAGTTTATGGTATGCCCTGTCCTTTGGTGTAGCTTAAAACATCATTTTCGAAGTCTTTCTTTGAAGTATTGCATATTAGGGTTTAGGCTAAAGAATTTTATGGTTTGCTCTATCCTTTGGTCTATCTTGAAAAGCCATTTCAAAGGTCTTTGAAATTTGATTAAAGAAATTAGGAGTTCCCTTCCCTTTAATCATCACTTTCTTTTTATCTTACATGTTTTCTTTCTCTGAAGGTAAAAAACTAAAGATTTTATGACTTCCTTGCTCTCTAGGGTTTGTTGGATTGTTGTTTTAAAGTTTACTTTATGAAGCTAGGTCAAAGAAGTTTATGGTGCGCCCTATCCTTTGATTATTTCTTAAGCATAGTGATCTTGAAAGCCCTCCTTGTTATAATATATGTTAAAGGATTCTTAATTTCCCTCTAAACCTACTATGTTCACAAATTTAATGTTCATTTCACTCACATAAGCTACTAAGATCCATTTGGCTTTGTTAACATGCCCTATGAAACACCCTTGATTTTTTGTTGTACTCTTCAAACCTTTCATAGACCCCATAGCCCAATGGTTTGAACCTCTCTTACTCTATCTGTTCTTCTTGACAACCTACTCAACCAAAGAAAACAAACAAACAAACCCTATCATTATAACTAGCCTAAAATGAAAACCCTAAAATCAATCAAGTTACATATTTTACACAAATATAGAGAGAGCCCTCTCTGAGTCTAGGAAGGCTAGTACCTAGGACTCCAATGTTGGTTTATAATATCCCAAATCTGGAACAGCTAGCAAGACATGACTGGAAAACACATTTTCCAATAACGGCTGCTACAAGAATTGAAACCTGGACCTAGATTCCTTAGAAAAATGTGTCTAAGTGCAAAATCCAAGAGGAGGCTCCAAGGAAATCCTTCTAGAGTGGTTAAACAGATCTCCTACTACTAGATGTCCTCAAAAAGTGTCCGATGAGGGACTGCAACAAATGTAAGCACATATAATGGAATGACAACGTTATTCTATAGCTATGAACACATGAAGATATGTATAGCCAACAAATTATCTGATATAGCAGAAAATGTATACAATGTGTGGAGGAATCAATTACTCCAGCTAGGCAATGGAAGCCTCAATGGAACATGTACAAGACAATGAAGCAATACTACTATGCAGAATATCATATGACTAAAATAACGCAGTTTATAGGAGATACTACAAAATACAAAATGATAATAGGATGATATGGCAATATCAGCTCAAAGAAATGAGGGAGAGTAAGCTCTCAACCCCTAAAAACACTAATACAACAATAATGCACAATCCTTAGAAGGATTGGTTGCAATACATGTACAAATGGAAAATCTACAGAAATGCCAAAGTTGCTGGGCAGTAGCTGCAACTCAGAAAATAGGAATGGATGAAGAAAGCTGAATATGCTGCATATGGTGCATATATCTCATCCAATGGATCTCTCAAGAGAAAGGCTGATCCAATCCCTGAAGATCTCTCCTTCCAATCTAGTGGTACAATCCCCCACTGCAGGTGCACTCTAAAATAACGCAATCAAGGCACTGGACTGCGCTATAGGAGATATAGAATACTTGGCATGGTGCCAAAGATGTGCAATTATCTCAGGAACCTCCTTCGCTGACCTCCCAGAGAAATAGGAACTCCCTCCTCTGAAAGATAAGCCAAGGTAAGGTGTTGTGGAACCCTCCACTGCAACACCGAGCAACACTACGTTATACTTCAGCAGAAATAACGCAGTGATTGATGGAAGTTGCTTTGGCCTTGAGCCAAGATGGGGAGAAATGAAGTGCAATCCTTCAAGATGCCTCTCAAGAAGGAGAGGAAATCCTAAACAGGAATCCCTCGTGCTAAGCAGCACTGCAACTCAGTTGAACAGCCGGAGAATGCAAAATAGTCTTCAGACTAAAATAAATATGCTCAAATATGTCTCACTATGGCTGCCTCTTCCTGCTTTTATGAAAGTGAATGACTCTTTGCCATGGACCCCACACATTAGGGTTTCTTCCACAAAGAATCTTTCTCCCTCCAAAACTGCGCTGTCTTCCCAAGCAAGCTACACCTCTTAGGCAGTGTTGTTGACTTGGTCAAACTTGACCTTGTCCTCATGCAAATTGCCCCTTTTCACACTGGAAGGTGCAAAATAAGCTGCTCCAATGATCCCTTTTACACTATGAGGGATTTTATTCCTACTCATGGGCCTTTTACCCATTTTATTCATCTCCTATATGACATAAGCAAAAATTAATATTCCAATTTTCTACATGCAAATTTTGGAATATTACAGTCCTCCCCTCTCAAAGATTGCTTGTCCTCAAGCAAGTGCAAGGATAGACTGAGTTCCCTTCTCCTCTCCCGGTACCATCCCTATATTATGATCTCCTCGAAGGAAAGTGATGTTATCTCATACCTCAAGCCTCCACATTGCTCCTCCTCAGCATGCAAGTTAGCTATCAAGCCATCATCATGTAAAGGTGAAATACTCAAGAGGATAGCAAAGTGATGTCTAGAGGTCCCTTTGAAGAATGGGATCTGAAATAAAATGGGAACTATCTTCCCCATTTTGATCCTCCATCTCCAAGCTATGAGCCATGAAAAATGAGTCACCTTCCAACTAGGCAACTCCTGAAAGTTGTCATCCACCTTTGGCTCCGGCAAAGTAGGTGGGATGAAAATCTGTACATGGTAGACCATGTAGCCTACCCCACACTGTCCATCTCTCCACTTATGATAAGTGTAGAGTGCTGGTTGTCCATGGGCTGCAATAATATTTCCCTCAAGTAGAAAGATGAGGATTAGACCTCCAAAGATCTCTCCCCCAATGCTGCAAATCATGCTGGCCCAAGTATCTCCATATATGATGAGTTGGAAGTCATCAACATATGGCATGTCTTCTATCATATGGCTCACCTCATATGGAAACAAATGAGTTGCTCTAGTGGCCATATCATCTCCCATGCTCCCCTTAGAACATATAGTGCAAAAAGTGTGAGGAGTTTCTCCCTCAAAGGACACATTCACCCAATGCTCTCCCAAGTATGCTCCTCATAAAGACAGAAACAATAGAGCCATAGGGAGCAAAGATGAGAATCATACTTGCTGCCATATGTAACAAATGAGAAGGACAATGGTCCCTCAAGTGTAACCAACGTAGATTGACCCTCAACTGCAATGGAGACTGATAAAAAGTGTGGCCTCTCAACCACTTGCCTGCTGATCCAATCTCCTCATAAGTATGGAGGAAGTGAATAATGTAAGGTGTACAAAGAGTATGTCCTCCATAATATATCCTTTCCCCAAGTCTCCCTAGGGAATGGCCATCAATCATGCTTATGGCGTCATCTAGATCATGTGGTCTAGAAAAAAGAATGCTTCTCCTTGGAGCATCATCCTGCACATGTGTGGTTAAGGGATGCATATATACATTATACAAATGATCATGTGAACAATAATGAATACCCTTACCATATTTTCTTCTCATACAAATGGAGTGGCTCATAAATGAGTCCCCTCTCATCCTCAAGGAGAATAGAGGTGATTCTACTAACTCCTCCATCTCTATGCAATCCATGCATCTCCTCATATGCTGATATATCTCCGCCTCAAAGCCCATCCAAAAATACCCCTCCATGATGGTGTGGTATGCTCTCATAGAATGTGTGTGGCTGAAAAGGAAATCCATATGTGCTGCTTGTAGCAACTTCCCCTTGAGCTTGGAAGCTCTGGGAAAGAAGATCCTGCCATGATAGTAGATGACCTCATATCTGATTGAGTATCCCTCCTCATGCAACTAGCCATCCAAGATCATGCAAGTAAAAGGATCCTTGGAATACTCCACCAATAGCTGGGAGCTCTAATATGGATCTAACCTCCATAGTGAGAGCACTGATGATCTCTCATGAAGAGCATTTGTCATATGGTCATCCTCCCCTCTAACATCTCCTATGTCAAATATGCAAGTTGGAAGGTTGCTATCCTTCCCCTGCTGCTTATGCCATAGCGTAGAATCTGAAATGGAAGTGGGTACTGATGATGTTGAGGGAATGCTCCCTCTCTCCTTGAGTCTACCCAAGACTCCCAGCACTGCATCAAGCTCTCCCAAGGTTCCCACTCCTCTGAAATCACTGAGTGGTGCCTCAACTGGTGAAGCATCCATCCTTCTCTGCTGATCCAGTGGTCTCCTCGGCAAAATGTCTCCATGCAATGAGACATCATCATCAAGAGATGACTAAATATATGAATTGATAAAGCTCTCCATGCTTCCACTGCACAATCCAATCACCTTCTTAGGTGCATCAACCTCCAGAAATGAATAGGGATGTATACTCCTCATCTCATAATGTTGGGTCTTCTCCCTACCTTCCCCTTATGTCTCCATGGTTCCACACCTCCTCAACAATGGCACATGTAAAAAATGAGTTGTGCCTTGATCTCCACACATGAGATCCTGGGGACTTCCTTGCAAATATGCAAGCATCCCTCTGCTTGGAGCAAGAGCTCCTCCTTCCTCTGCATGAGGCACTAGATAATCTCTAGATGAAACAACGTTGTTGCCCTCAATCTCTGCAACATTCATGGGCAACCCTCCAATGATTGGATCCAATTTTGAAAAAGAGATCTCCATGCTCCTTTGCTCAAAGGTGTGAGATGAAAACCTTTCTTCCAACAAAGTATGGTGCAAGTTTTCATCCTTCCCCATGGTTTTCTATAATGGTAATGTGTTCTCATGCAAGGGTTTTGTATGATTTTTCTTGTTTAGCCCCACCATGTGTGTCTCATTAATCCTTCTATCAAATCTTTCCACCAATGCCTTAGTGAAACTTGAATAATATGGAATGTTTACATTTTTCAAAGAAAAGGATTCAAAGATCCACCAGGCATAAGCCTTACCTCTCAAATGCAGTGCTGCAATTCTGATGGCTTCATCCTCCAGCATTTGGTGCTACTACAAGAAGGTACCTAACTCCTCCACCCAAGCTCTGGCTGAACATGTAGGTGAACCCTCAAAGATAGATAGAAGAAATCTATCCTACTGCTCTCTTCCTTTCACCTTCATCTTGCAAAACTCTGAAAAACTGATATGATCTCTGAATTTCTGAGTTTGAAACTCATACTCTTTCAGGAAATCACTAAGGTTTTCCCTCCTAGCAAAATCTTCTTCTCTTTCCCTCTCTCTTCCAGCAATCCTGGGCATGTGACTGCGTTGTGTATTAATAGGGTGTGCAGCTGCTTGCTCACACTCCTCATATGACAATCTAGAGTTTGCTTTTGAATCAAACCTTCCAGGATATTCTCCATGCATCTTCCTCCTGATCTCCTTGAACTCTTCATGAATAATATGTACATATTTAGGAAGAAGCTGGGTAATCTTATCCCTTTTTTCTTCTCCAAAAAATGGAGTCTTTCTCCCGCTTATTTCTTTTTCTCCATGATGAGAATAGGAAGTGCAGGGTTCTTCCTCTTCTTTCTGCTTATCCTGCTTGGGGAGGTTCTTCATGGATCTGAAATATGATGAGATAAATCCCATATTCTTCAATCTTCTGATCGTCCTGAGCTTAGACTCACACGCTGAGCTAAGAAAGTTGCTTTGATACCACTGTAATATCCTAAATCTGGAATAGCTAGCAAGGCATGACTGGAAAACGCATTTTCCAATAATGGCTGCTACAGGAATTGAAACATGGACCTGGATCCCTTAGAAAAATGTTTCTAAGTGCTAAATCCAAGAGGAGGCTCTAAAGAAATCCTTCTAGAGTGGTTAAATAGATCTCCCACTACTAGATGTCCTCAAAAAGTGTCCGATGAGGGACTGCAACAAATGTAAGCACATATAATGGAATGACAGCTTTATTCTATAGCTGTGAACACATGAAGATATGTATAGCCAAAAAATGATTTGATATAGTAGAAAATGTATACAATGTGTGGAGGAATCAATTACTCTAGCTAGGCAATGGAAGCGTCAATGGAACATGTACAAGACAATGAAGCAATACTGCTATGCAGAATATCATATGACTAAAATAACGCAGTTTATAGGAGATACTACAACATACAAAATGATAATAGGATGATATGGAAATATCAGCTCAAAGAAATGAGGGGTAGCAAGCTCTCAACCCCTAAAAACACTAATACAACAATAATGCACAATCCTTAGAAGGATTGGCTGCAATACATGTACAAATGGAAAATCTACAGAAATGTCGGAGTTGTTGGGCAGCAGCTACAACTCAGAAAATAGGAATGGATGAAGATAGCTAAATATGCTGCATATGGTGCATAGATCTCATCCAATGGATCTCTCAGGAGAAAGGCTGATCCAATCCCTGAAGATCTCTCCTTCCAATCTAGTGGTACAATCCCCCACTCCAGGTGCACTCTAAAATAATGCAGTCAAGGCACTGGATTGCGCTATAGGAGATAGAGAATACTTGGCCTGGTGAAAAAGATGTGCAATTAGCTTAGGAACCTCCTTCACTGACCTCCTCGACAAATAGGAACTCCCTCCTCTGAAAGATAAGCCAAGGTAAGGTGTTGTGGAACCCTCCACTGCAACACCCAGCAACACTACGCTATACTTCAGCAGAAATAATGTAGTGACTGATGGAAGTTGCTTTGGCCTTGAGCCAAGATGTGGAGAAATGAAGTGCAATCCTTCAAGAGGCCTCTCAAGAAGGAGTGGAAATCCTAAATAGGAATCCCTCGTGCTAAGCAGCACTGCAACTCAGCTGAATAGCTAGAGAATGCAAAATAGTCTTCAGACTAAAATCATATTCTCAAATATGTCTCACTATGGCTACCTCTTCCTCCTTTTATGCAAGTAAATGCCTCTTTGCCATGGACCCCACACATTAGGGTTTCTTCCACAAAAAATATTTCTCCCTCCAAAACTTTGTTGTTTTCCCAAGCAAGCTACACCTATTAGGCAGCTTTGTTGACTTGGTCAAACTTGACCTTGTCCTCATGCAAATTGCCCCTTTTCACACTAGAAGGTGAAAAATAAGCTGCTCCAATGATCCCTTTCACACTATGAGAGATTTTATTTCTACTCATGGGCCTTTTACCCATTTTATTCATCTCCTACATGACATAAGCAAAAATTAATATTCCAATTTGCTGCATGCAAATTTTGGAATATTACATGGTTTGATGTTACCCTTGTCTATTTGGCCATTCCCAATCTACCAAATTACAGGGAGCTAACATGGGGTTTTACCTCTTCATTTTACCTGCCCTCTTTTCTACTTTTCTTTGTTTTTGTGTTTCATTTTTCTGATCCCTTATTCAAGCAATTTTATGTACAATGGATGAGGCTTAAAACTAAGAAATTCAACAAAAATAATGCTTAAGAATCCTGCCATTGGCAGGACCTCCGAATAACTCTGTTCCATCCATCTCTTGTAGGAAGAATTCATTGTTACCTCTTGTAGAATGGATGATTTATGGACCCTTCCATAAATTTTCAAATTTTCCATGTTTGCCTTTGTCCTCTCTTCTTGAATCCCACTTCAGCACTTTGTCTCCAATCTGGAGATCATTTGCCTTGGTCCTCTTATTAAAAATATTCTTGATGCTTTCTTGCACTGCTTGTGTTATGTTGTATACTTCTTCCCTTGATTGCTGCAATTGAATGGTTTGGTTCAGCCTCCTTTGTATATCATTCTCCTCTAATTGTACCTCTTGAATAATCCTCATCACTGGAACTCCCAAGGATGTTGGAAAAACTGCATCCATGCCATACACTAGCTGATAGGGAGACATGTTGACTGATTTTTTGTTTGTTAATCTTTCAGCCCATAGTGCATGCACTGATTTTTTGTGCCATGATTTTTTGTTCTCTTCCTGCAACTTCTTGATGATATTTACCAAACTTTTGTTAGAGGACTCAGCCAACCCATTACCTTGAGGGTAATAAGCTATAGAATGCCCTAATGTAATGTGATACTTATGGCAAAATTCCACCATTCTCTTGGACTTAAATGCAGCAACATTATCAGTGATGATTTTTCTTGGATAGCCAAATCTGGACATGATATTGGTTCCAAGGAATTTGATGATTACCGAGTTAGTGGCATTTCTTGAAGGGATGGCTTCTATCCATTTGGTGAAATAGTCAATTGCAGTGAGGATCCATTTGTGTTAGGCAGAGGAGGCAGAGTGGATTTTTCCAATGAAATCCAAACCCCATTGTTGAAAAGGAGTTTCAACACTGATAGGATACAAAGGCAAAGGCAGTAGTTTTCTCTTTCCCTCAAAGATTTGGTATTTATGGAAAGTCACTACTAGCTTGTGGACATCAGGGAAAAGAGTGGGCCAATAAAAAATGGCTTTAAGGATTTTGTTGGCAGTGGTTTTCCAATAGAGATGACCTCCACATTCTCCTTCATGATACTCATGCATGATTCTATCTACATCATCTTCAAGTAAACATTTAAGCAAGATACCAACAAAAATTTTCAAATATAAAGCCCTATCTAGAATGCAGAAATTTACAGCCTTTAGTTTCAAGAATCTAGCTTTTGTTTTAGAAATTCTTCTTCAATGGGTGGAGTCACCAGCTCCTCTTTTTCATCCAAGGAATGTATCATGTTTATTTCTAGTGCTTGAAAGTTTGCTTCAGCCATCAGTTTGGCCAGTCCTTGTCCTTTGATCAGTTTAGTGGGCCTGATTTCCAAATCATAATCTAAGATGACAAAAATCCACTTACCTCTTTTACCATCAAGATCCTGATTTAGTATGTCCTTGGCAACTGTATGAGGAACAAAAGCAATGACATGTGAATGCAAAATGTAAACTCTGAAATCTTTTAATGCTTTGATTAAGGCAAAATCTTGTTTTTCCATGATGGTATATTTCATAGGAGCATCTCTAAGTGCCTTGCTGAAGAAAGCTATGGGTTTTTCTTGTCCAATTATGTTCTATTGTAGAAATATTGTAACAATTGTGTGTTCTGATGCAAATGAGAAGATGAAAAAGTCCTTGGTAAAATCAGGGTTGATTAGAACTGGTGTTTGGGTAAGTGCTTGTTTTACCAGTTCAAAGGATTTCTTAGCTTTTGTGGTCCATTTGACTCCTATTTCTCTTTTCAACATGTTTGTAATGTTTCTTAGGAGTTCTGCAAGGTTTGGTATGAACCTTCTAAAGAAGTTGATATTTCCAATGAAAGATTGTGTTAGTGTCTCGTGATTTAGTAGATTGGTAGAACAAATGCATAAGGTAACATCAGACTAGTCTTTGGAGTCCTAGGACCTAGCCTTCCTGGACTGAGAGAGGGCTCTCTTTGTTGTATGAAAAGGATGTGAACTTGTTTGCTTTTAGGGTTTGATTTTAGGCTAGTTGTTAAGTGTAGGGTTTTTTTGTTTTTTTTGGTTGGGTAAGATGGTCAAGTAGAATAGATGGACTGAGGAAATCTTTAATTCATTGGGCTATGGAGTCTATAAAAGTCATGGGAATTTCAATAATGAATCAAGGAGCATCACAGGGAAAATATAGCATGGTCAAATGGATTTTCAAGATTTGTGTGAAATGAGATGAACATCAAGTTTGTGAACAAAGTAGGGCAAACGGCAATTAAGAATCCTCTGTCAAATACTTTAACAAGAAGGGACTTCAACACTATTTAGCATAAATAATTAATCATAAGACATGGAAAACCAGTAACTCTTTGATTCAACTCAAGAAAATAAGCATTCAAGAAAAACATTCCAGTGAACTATAGAAGGCGATGTGGAGCTATAAAAAGGGTCTCTTTCACCTCTAATTACCTCACATTAATATGTCAACCCGAGAGCGTTTTGTCATTACAAAGAGTGACTCAATCCGATGCTCATTTGTCAGAGTAATGCTAGTAGTACAGTGCTTAAGAAATACAAGAGTAAACGGATGCTTAACTGAAATTAAATTACTTTAAAGAAATAAATCACACACTCAGAAAACTCAATAACTTATCAGTCAAGGGTTCGGCAATGATAACCCATCCCTTCGGAAACTGATGGAAAAAGAACTAGAGCCTAGATCACGAGCCTGGGAGTTAGACAGTGACTGCCAATGCTCACTACAGCCTTAGATCATCTCTCACACCAAAGCATCAAATGCAAATAAATAGAACAGCAAAGTAAATAAAGAATTAACAACAATTCTGAAATGGAACAGCAACTCTAAAATGGAACAGCAATTGAATAACTAAGTCCCGCGGGTTATAACCAAACTCAATCTATGCACTCTTTGCAATCAAAGAACATTCTGTCACTCTAAAGGCGATTCACACAGATCACACTAATGGAACAGCAATAGCAACGAATGAATTATAGAACAGTACGCACACCACGCGAACGTTTCAGTATAACAGCTCTGTAATATAACAATAAGAATGTGCGATTAACTCTTGAAAGGATAAATAACTTGATGCAGAGTCAACATACAATTCTATCCGTAGAAACCTCAATGATTCAAACTTGAACAGAGCATATAATATGAACTTGTAAAGCATATCAAATTATCAAATGACAATAATAAACAAACCACACAAAAGTGAAGTCGTAATGGTACAGAAGCAAGTGTCCTTCGGGGCCGGGCCCTTAGCCTCCAAGGATACACCGCTTTAAGTTAATGCAGACGTGAAGATGGAATAATCACCAAGCTTCTATTAATGCATTGATCAAAAATACATCGAACCAGTCCTCAACGAAACTTAATAACCAAAGCTGATGTCTTACAGAAGATTACATAAAAACGTATCCAATCTCTCCCTCCTTAAACTAACAGTGCTGTCTCTTTTTATAAAGACGACGGCGGAGATGTCCAAGCAATAAGATAAATAAAGCAGCGATCCCTCAGGATCTTCGATCCTGAGGGATTCGCCAAACTGTTAACTCTTCATCCTATCTTTTCTTTTGCGCTGAGCTGGTGTCCTCTCCTTCTTTTCCGAGCCGATTTGCTTTGATCTGTTTCTCTTTGTTTGCGTTCGGTTCTCGTCTAGAGAGATAGCAGTTATCTCCACTTTGTCCTTTCCTTTGGAGCAGCAACTCTTCGTTTTCTCCTTTTCCTGTATAGAAAATAACCATTATCAGTGGCTAAGTTATGCACATCAATTCTCACATGTTTTGTTATAGTTCCTTATTACTTTCCAAATTCATGATACAAAAGTTTCACAAATTCTATTAAAAAGCCACTGAAATAATCATCAAAAGCATACCTTTTTAGTACTCCACACACCCCCCTGCTTACCTTGTTTCATGTCCTCATGAAAACATTGTAGTTGACATGTAATGCAGTGAGAGAGTATGCTGGAGAAGGAGTCTCATGCGGAGGTCTACAACCATGTTGAGTGATTAAATAGTCAAAGAACTGACCTGCTTGCCCCTCAGGCATATCATACAGAGCCTGGTATCCGGGTGCAGGGTGCCAAATAATTGGAGCGCGAAATCTATATCCTAACCAAGATGACCCTGCTTTCAGAATGCTCTGGCCATAGAGATTCAAACGGTCAGCAGCTAACTCAAAGTTCTCATACTTAAATGGTTCTCTGAGTTGGATGTTTGGATCAGAGATTCGATATCGAAATTTGGCTGCATTAATGGCCAAGTCTTTGATGGAAAGGAAATACTCTAAACTCTCTCGAATGAGTGCTTCATGCATGGGTCCTAATGTTTCAATGACACCCGGAGTCCTTATGTGGTTTATATGAGCTTTCCATAACTGTACTGGGTTCCTAGGCTCAGCCCTAACTCGTAAATCTAGACCATTTTCCTGACTCTGGAAAGTATCATAGGCTTTGAGCCACTTAACCTGATTAACCCCGAATGAAATGAATGCTTGGAATTGGATATCTCCAATGGAGGGGCCAGGGTTCAATTCAGTCTCCTGACTTAGCACAAGGTCGTGCAAATAAAGTTCACACAACAATCTCTGGACTTTCACTCCATAATGTTTACAACAGTCTATAAAATCATTGACAATGTTGATTTGTATAGGGGTGCCTGCTTTAACAGCTTTTATTTGTAATTGTAAATACCGTTCTAATAAAAACAGAGCATAGTTTTTAGCAGGGGCCCTACATGCTAAAACATTATTGTATAAAGAACACAAGTCATTCATCCGTTTGATAACAGTATCTAGTCTACAAGTTACCTGTGCAACTTCCTCTTGTTCCTTCATCCACCCTTCAAAAGCCTGGCTTTTAGATTGACTGACGTCCCTTAGTTGCTGCTGCAACTCTTCATATTTTTCTCGGGGAACCGTTTGCTCTTTAAGTTGCTCAGCTTCTTGCTGTGCTTGCTTCATCATCTTGTGCAAGGATTTTGTCTTTGGATCTTTTTTCCATAGGTCAGTGGAGGCCGGGAGTTTTACCTGAACTTTCTTGTTATGTTGTTTGGAGTTCAGAACCCTGATTACCCCTGAGGGTGGTGCCTCTGTCTGAATTTGCTTATCATCCTTTTCTATTTTAACACGAACATCCATTTGTTCCCGATCCTCAGCATCATGTGGAACGGCAGCTGGATCCTCAGGGTTTTGGACAGCAGGCTGTTTGTTGGCCCTCTTCTTCCTCTTTACCTTCTGGTTCTTTTTCAGAATCCTGATTTGTTGTCTGAGCTGGGTTATCGTATTTAACAATTTAGTCCGTTCCTTCCGCAACTTCTTAATTTCCATCGTTTCATTTGAAGGAACAGCAGTCTGTCGATGGTGGACTGGATCATGACCAGTTGCTAAATCTTCCTCTTGGGGTTCTTCCTCACTGCTCTGCTCCGGCTGTTCTGGGGTATGCACCTCGACTGGTTCTGATTCTTCCTGAGCAAATGCTGTTTCTGCTCCTACTTCCTCTAGAATTTCCTCTTGTGACCTGGGAATAGAGTGTTCCCGTTCAGTATTTTCCTCTTCCTCATCATGAACATGCATGTTTTCTTCTTGGGGTTTGTCGTGAGGGTCCTCTGAACTAGAAGGTTGACCATACTTACTCATATTGGCTAGGATGGCGGCCAAGTCATCTTCTCCCAGTAGGTCTTGTAATGGGCTATTCTCCTGCTGTCCCATTTCTTCCTCCTGTTCAGTTTCTGCTTCTATTTCTGTTCCCGAAGGCTCGGGTACTTCTTCTTCGGGTTGCTCATCTTCAATTATTACTGGTTGGCTGGTGCTTCCCTGAAGCGTCTCCAGCCTTCCCCTTATCCGAGCCAACCGGGCTGATTTTCTGGGCTTATTTATGCTTCCTCTCATCTGAGCTAACGGAGCTGATTTCCTGGGTTCCTCTGGTTGCTCGGGTGAATCAACGGCATGCTTCCGCTTTGCCGATTCTTGATGTAATTCTGGTTGTTCTGATGTACTAGCAACATGTTCTCTGTGTTTTTCCGGACACTCCGGTGTGCTTATAGAATGTCTGCGTTTTGGGGATGGTTCTGCCAATCCCCCCTCAATCATTGCAATGAGCTCTTCCCAGCTGCTCTGCTGCTGGGTAAGACCATAACTAACAACAAGTCGAATCAACCCATGGTGACTAACAATTGCCTCTACGTGCTGTGCCTTTTTCATACTTTGTGCAGCATCATGCAGTAATGAGTTTAGGAGTGCCGGTAAATTCACAGAGCATTTCTGTTTTAGAACAGCTAAAAGTTTAAGATGTCGTGGTCTTACCACGTCTTTTCTTCCTTCGCAGGTAATGTAGCTTTGTACTGTTCTTGCTAGCTCCGTCCAAGGTTCTCCTAGGGTTGCTGGCAGAACTCCCTTCCCTTTGATTGTCAAATTCTGGCCTTCGTCCTGGAAGATGTCGATGACCTTCTGTAATCGTTCCTTTTTTAATGTCCATACTGGTCCAGTGGCTGGAAGTCCTGAAACTTCTGCAATTATGTTATCAGTGACCGGTATCCGCTTCCCTCTTACTATGGAGTGATCATCTTGTAGGTTCTGCAAGAATTCCATCGCCACTGCTTCGTTGGACTCCTGTAGGCGATTGAAATAATTCAACCATCCCGCCCTTTCCAGGATCTCCCGGGCAGCAGCGGATATCGTCAACTGTTGAGGCTCACTTCGAATTGCCCTTCCTCCCATGATTTCACTGTGAATTCTAAATGGAACAGCAAAAATGTTTTCGGTTTGAAACACAGAGAGGGTGGTAATCGCAAGGTTTCAAGAAAGAAAACACAGAGTATGCAACAGTGCAACAAAAACAACTTGTGTGAAAATAAAAATATGCCATGCCGTGAAACCATGCCAAACCGTCATGAACTAGATTTTCCGAATGATGAATTGACACGTAATACAGGGAATGATGAGGTTAACCTCCCCCCCCCGCAGTGTGATAGGTTGTCCCAGCCGGCAAATAAAGGAGCGGCACCCAGTCTGCAATCAAGTCAGAAAGGAACAGCATGTGGAATTATGCCATGTTGAAAAAGGACAACAGATTACCGAAATCGAGGCGGAGAATTGATCGCGTATGATATAAGAGGCTGCTGTGTTATGAGTTGAGGCTGATGGATAGGGCATGTATCGTACTTGCCAATCTCAAGTGGTCATGGTCACTTCCGTTGCTATGATTGGTAATGATAAATATTCATGCGATGTATAAATCAGGAAATAACATATGATTAGTGCCTAGGATATAAGAAACAAAAGAGTGTTAGTATCTTACCCATTGGTGTAAGCAAGGTGACTTCAATACCATTAACATTACTCTGCTGCCAACAGGTGTCCATAACCTTGGCAGAGTTGTTTTTCACCCTCGAAACCATGATCCTTTGTGTATGCTTAGGACTGTTGTTATGTCAAAATGTAGACCATTATGCTGGCTTGGTGACCAGTTAACCATAATGCCATTCACGAGGAAAGAGCGAAACGTGGGCAGGCCGGCTCGTGATGAGACCTCCTGTTCCAAGGTTTGTTTATTTGATATACCTTTTGGACCATATCCCTGGTGTGGTGGCCAGAATGGGAATGCCACTTCTCTTCCATCCTCATGATCATGGTAGGCTGGCTCTCAATGAGACCCCCTATCCTGCATTTGACACTTGACATATTTTTTCTTTTTCATAGAATACTTTTCCTTCTTTATACACAAAGGGTGGTTCAACACTCCTTAAGAGTAGGAATGGTGGAAGAAGTCTTATTATCTCAATAGGAAGATATAAACTCTTTGCTCTTATTCCCAAGTACTAATAAAAAAAGTTGAAGGGAATCAGCATGATAAAGATAACCAATCAGGGCAAAATTAGTAAAACCATGTCAACAAAAGGTAAGAAATAAGTATGTCCTTCCATTTGTCCTCTTATTAATGCAGAGCCTTATGGATATAGCGATTTATGGTTTGCAGATTTCGGTATGTTGTGTTCTTATATTTCATCGCACAAATACATAGTTGAAGCTTGAAGACTAGAAAGAAGACGGGCAAAAAGCATCCTCGATTTAAATCAGCAACAGAGATCAAAAGTATGCTAATGGTGTTCTGTTGGAAAAACAACAACGATGGATAATAGAAAAAGGAAAAAAATGCAAATGCCGTTCCTTTGGGAAAAGGAATGGCAATAATACTATAAAACACTCAACATGCCATTCCGTTGAAAAAGGCAAAACAACAATAAAAGAACGATGTTTCTTTGAAGGAAAAGGAACAGTGGTAACCAAAAGGAACAGCGAGAAACGTAACAATATCGTTCTTTTGAAAAAGGAACAACAGAGATCCGAATGCTGTTCCTTTAGAAAAGGAACAGCAAAACAAGCAAACCAACATCATAAAAAATAGGCATATGCTATTAGAAGAGCAAAAATCAAACTTTGTGGAAGAAAAAGGAACAGCAAAAATGACAAGAAAATATTCAAATCAAACTTATGTACAAGAATCACTCAAAAACAAGAACTTATGTACGAATTGCAAAAATAAATAGACCCTTAATGAATTACAAGTGAGGAATATTTCTCTTCCTCTCCTAAGATCTCCAGATCAGTATCTCGGCGTAGCTGCTGGCAGAAGGATTCCCGAGTAAGTGGTTTACGATAGAGACGGACTCGGTGGCCATTTACTTTGAATGCATATCCAGAACCGTCAATGGTGATTAGAGTAAGGGTTCCGTTGTCATGTACCTTCTGGATTTCATATGGTCCCAACCATCGAGTCTGAAGTTTTCCAGGGAAGTCCTGAAACCGAGAATCGTATAACAAAGCCCAGTCTCCCTCGTGGAAGACTTTGTTCTTGATGAGCGCATCATGCCATTTGGCTCGCTGCTGTTGAATCAATGCTGTATATTGTAGTGCAGAGAGCCGAATTTTGTCTAATTCATTGATTTGCTGTAGTCGATTGAGTTGTGCCTCGCTTAGATCTAAGCCAACTTCCTGTGCTGTCCGTAATGTTTGGATTTCGAATTCTATGGGAAAAATGGGTTGTTTTCCAAACACTAGTTGATAAGGTGAGTAACCGGTGGTGCTCCTCCATGTGGTTCTATATGCCCAGAATGCTTCAGGCAGTCGGGTAGCCCAATCACGCCTATGTGACGCAATGGTTTTTGTTAGGATTGATTCTATTATCTTATTGCTACTTTCTACCTGCCCATTCGCCTGTGGGTGATATGGAGTAGTGATCTTATGCTGGACATGATAATTGTTAAGTGTTGCAGCTAATTTATGCCCAACAAATTGTGGTCCTCCATCTGTAATTATTTCCCTAGGAAGGCCATAACGAACAAATAGAAGGAACAGGAACTGTATGACAGAGTCCTCTGTGGCTCTTTGCAATGCTTCTGCCTCAACCCATTTGGTGACATATTCTGTTGCCACCAAAATATATGTGAACAAATAGAAGGAACAGGAACTGTATGACAGAGTCCTCTGTGGCTCTTAGCAATGCTTCTGCCTCAACCCATTTGGTGACATATTCTGTTGCCACCAAAATATATGTTTTCTGATTTGATGAAGGGTTGATGGGTCCGATGAAATCAAGAGCCCACCGCTCGAATGGTTCGATGACTAACTGTGGTTTCAGAGGCATCGCATCAGCTTGACCAGGTCGTCCTGCTCGCTGGCAGCTGTCACAGGCTTGGACAAACTTCTTTGCATCTTTGAAGATCGTAGGCCAGTAATATCCTGTCTGCAATACTTTATGTCCTGTCCTACGCTCAGCGAAGTGCCCCCCACATGGTCCATCGTGACAGGCTTTTAGGATGTCAAAGATTTCATCCTCTCTAACACATCGCCTGATATGCATGTCTGCTCCTGTGTGAAACAAATAACCTCCAATCCACGAAAATCGAGAACTTTTCTGAATAATCTGCTTACGCTCATTAGGAGTTAAATGTTTTGGTAATTTACCTACTGCAAGGTAGTTGGCAACATCGGCATACCAGGGTGTTTGAACAGCAACAGCAAACAGGTGCTCATCCGGAAATTGATCTTCCACTGCTGTTGCATCGCTTGATTTTGGTATTCTTGAAAGAAAATCGGCTACAGGGTTTTCTTTGCCAGGGCGGTCCTTGATTGTGATGTCGAATTCCTGCAATAAGATTAACCATCGAGTTACTCTGGCATTTGTGACAGGCTTATTTGCTAAATATTTTATAGCAGAATGGTCTGTATACAATATAACAGGGTAGCATGTGATATAATGTCTAAATTTATTGACAGCATGTATTACAGCTAGGAATTCTTTTTCAGTAACAGTGTAATTCAATTCAGCAGGGGATAAATTTTTGCTGATGTAATAGATAGCATATGGTTTCTTATCCTCTTCCTGCCCAAGGACTGCACCAATGGCTGTATCTGAGGCATCAGATGATATCTGGAATGGTAGGTCCCAGTTTGGTCCTCGAAGGATTGGAGCTGTGGATACAAGCTTCTTTAGATCCTCGAAAGCACGATCACATTTGTCTGTCCAAAGAAAATCAACGTTACCAGTCAGTGCATATAAAGGAGCAGCAATGTGCGAATAATGCTCTATAAATCGTCTATAATAACCTGAAAATCCAAGAAAACTGCGTACCTCTGTTTGAGTAGTAGGAGTGGGAATAAGCAAAAGTATTTGGATTTTGGTCGGGTCTACCTGAATGCCGGCTGCTGAGACATAGTGTCCTAGGATAAGTCCTTCAGTCATCATCAAGAAACATTTTTCGTTGCTTAAGCAAAGCCTGGTCACAATGCAGCGTTGTAGGACTTTTTCTAGGGTGTCTAGAGCTGGATCAAAATCATCTCCATATGGTGTAAAGTCATCCATGTAAACTTCAAGTCCATCATTGATTAAATCTGCAAAAATACTAAGGATAGCCCTCCGAAATGTGGCAGGAGCATTACATAAGCCAAAAGGTAAAACTCGATAGGAAAATGTTCCCCAGGGGCAAGTAAAGGTAGTTTTATCCTGGTCTTCAGGGGCAATCTGAATCTGATTGTATCCGCTGAAGCCATCCAGGAAAGAAAAGAACTTCTTCCCTGCTAAAGTGTCCAATACTTGATCTATGAAAGGAAGAGGAAAATGATCTTTTTGTGTTGCCTTGTTAAGTTCCCTATAATCCACACAAATTCTCCATTTCCCATTCTTTTTTGGTACCACCACAAGTGGAGAGACCCATTTACTATCAGAAATAGGGTATATAAAATTCACATCTAAAAGCTTCTGAAGTTCAGTTTTTACGACATCTTTTAGATGGGGATTAAGTCTCCTTTGCGGCTGACGCACAGTTCTGGCATCTTTTTCTATATAAATGTGGTGTGTACATAATTGGGGATCGATTCCTTTCATATCAGGGTAGTCCCATGCAAATGCTTCTTGATATTTTGTTAGCAGATGGATGAGCTTTGTTTCTTGTTCAGGTGTGAGATTAGCATTGATGTTTAAAGTTTTCCCCGGTGCAATTTCCACAGTTTTACTATTTGCAACAGAAGTAACAGGTATTGTTTGGTCATGAATATCTTTCAGGGGATCTTCTTCCAATTCATTATCAAATGTTGCTTCTATCATGTGACACTGTGTGCGAGGTTCAGTTTGAGTAATGAAATTATTAATGGCATCGTCTTCTGTTTGATCTTTGAAATCGAGTGCCTCTTGTATAGTTAATGGAGATCTGATGTTATCGGTAAGATATGATACAGGGTGCTTATTAGTTTTAATCATTGTGACACTTGGTTGCGCTGGAGGATATAGAACTAAATTTTTGCTATTTGGTCCTCTGGTTATGGTCATATTTCCCTGCCGACAGCCAATGTAGGCATCGACAGTAGCGAGCCAAGGTCTACCTAAAATTAGCGGATGTCCATCAAGTCGGGTTTTTGGATTAATTATCAGGAAATCAGTTGGATACTCCCAGGATTCTACGGAGACCATGACATCATGTAGAGTGCCCTCTGGTCTAACCACAGATCGGTCAGCCAATTCTAGCAGAGTAGAGGTGGGTTCTACAGATGTAATGCCGAGCTTTTGGCAAGTTGTGGTTGTTAAAATATTAATTGCAACCCCTAGATCAACTAAGGCATTAGACAGGGTCTGACCATAAATTTGAACAGTTATAATTGGATTCCCGGGGTCTTCATATTTAAGGGGTGTTTCTCTTCCAGACAATAGGTCAGATAAGGTACCGACTACTTGGACTCTTGGATTATTTGTTATATTCCTCCTTGGTTTCTTTATGCACAATTCCTTTATAGTTTTGGCGTATATGGGAATGTCTGGAATGGCTTGGAGGAATGGAATTTTTATGTACAGATTTTGTAACTCTCCCAGAATGTCAAAGTCAGGATATTGTATGGGTCGCGGTATGGCTAATCGTTCTGGGAATGGAGGAGAGGATGTGGTTGCTTGATTATGAGTTTGTTGCTTATTTACATCCTCTTGTTGTGACTGATGTTCTCTGGGTAACTGATCTTCAATATGAACTGTTTTATCTCCCTCAGTTTCAATTATACGCCCAGATCTTAACTGAAGGTCATTGCACTCCCTTAAGTTGGGTCCTGCTTCTGGTGATTCTATGATTTGAATGGATTGGACCTGCCTGTTGTTTGGATTGGGATCGGGTTGGGCTGGGAGTTGCGGCCTCAAGTTAGACTGGGGATTTTGTTGTAGAGCTGGCAAAGTAGGTTGAGGGAGCGGAATAGTTCCAGCTGGGTGTTACATCGGTCTTTGCCAGCTTGTCTTCCAGGGTGAACTTTGTGAAGTAGAGGGAGTCCATTGTGAAGGATACGGGCCATTTTTCCAATATGGTGGAGTGTAAGGGAAATTCGGCCAACCAGTTTGGCTTGTTTGATTCAGCCATGGATTTGAAGAAGGAAATGATTGTGGTGACCAGTTTGTAAATGGGGTTTGGGATTGATTTTGCCACATACCATATTGTTGAGCATTATACTGTGGGTTTTGAAAGAAAGAGGTTGGGTCCGGAAACATACCAGGTTGTCTTGGCTGCCACTGGCGGCGCTGGTTGATCGAATTCACCGATTCTGGTTCTTCTTCTGCTTCCTTATATACCGCTTTCAATCCAGGAAGTGAGGGGCAGCTCTCCGTAAGGTGATCTTTTGTACAAATGGCGCATGTTTGGACTTTATCTAATGGACACTCCTTGTGGCTGTGTTTTTTTCTGCATCGGGGGCAGAAGATTGCCAAATTCTGTTCTGCCTCCAGCTGCTTCTGTTTAGCCTACACAATATCAAGTTGTGTAGTTAGTGTCCCCATAATATCAGTTTTAAAATTTTCTAATAAATTTCCAATTTCTGCACGTGTTACTCCTTCTGCTGATACTTTTTTATCTCTTGCAGACCGATCGTATTCTGTCGGTTTTATTCTTGTGCTGCCTCTCGAACTCCTGATACATAAGTCAAGGATGTCAGTAAAATTCTCTTGATAAATATCCCCTTTGCCCATAATGTTTAATGTTTCAATCCATTGTTCCTTCATGCCCCTCATTAATGTAGTTTTTAACACATTATCAGGTAAAGGTAGCGATGCATAAGGAGATCTTTGTAAATTATACTGAAAACGTTCCACATACTCCTCTAATTTTTCATTTGGTCTGGCTGTCATTTGAAATATTTCGTCTTTTAATTCTCTAGACCTACAATAATCCTGGTATTTCTTTAAGAAGGATTCTTTCATTTGATCCCAATTGTTGATAACCCCGCCACCTAGCCCCATAAACCATCTTAAAGCAACCCCTTTCAATGTAGAGGGGAATAATTTCAATTTTTGGGGATCGGTGGTGTAATCGTATCCTCGACATAACACATCGAATTCGAATAGGAATGCATCCGGATCTTCCGATGTGAGTCCATGAAATGTAGGGATATGCTGAAGAGGGATAGCTTTCATGGGTGCATTTGCTGCAGAATCCACTATAGGATATTGTAATGTAGAGGTTTGAGTGTTTGGCTGGTTTTGAGCGTTTGGTTGGTTTTGAGCCATGGAATCGAATATATGCCAGTAACCTTCTGGGATATCTAGGAGGGTATTCCTAGGTTGGGTGGGAACGGTTTTGACATGGATCTTTTTAATAGCGCTTCCTTTATCTGGAATAATGGGAATACCAGGTGTTTGAGGAGATTGAATCTCTTCAACAATGACTTTCGCAGCACTTCCTTTATCTAGGCTATCTAATGGCTGATTTGTTTCAAGAGGAGATTTCGGTTCCTCGGTTTCCCCTGTTTCTCCTCTTCCTTCACAAAAGTTGCTAGAGTTCCCTTCTTGCAATAATTCTGGAGTGGAATTTTCAACTTCTTGAAAGTCCTGCTCCTCAGTTTGACTATGCACCTCAGCACAGGCTACAGATGGTGATCCTGTGGCCTAAAGGGAACTAGTAGGCGGTTTGGACGTGTTTTTCTTGAAGCCTACTGATGGCTGAGAGACGTGTTTTTCTTGAAGCCTACTGATGGCTGAGACTCTGTTTTCTTGTAGATTTCGTCTATGAAGGTCGTTCGGCCAAGGGTCACCGGCCCCTTAGCTTTTTCAGGTTTGGATGGGGGTTTGATATTCTTTTCTGGTCTTTTCTGCTTAGTCATGCACTCAAAAAAATGAATTACCAACTTCTATTCAAACAAGCAAAAACAAATCTGTTAGGAAAGCGGATAGTGAGCAGGTCTTTTACATGCTCTGCACGTAGGTTCTTACCTTCCGTTTTTAGGATCCAACTCCTCCCTAGCAGGCTCGTACACTACTCTGAAAAATACAAATGGCTACACTCTTTCCCCGGCAACGGTGCCAAAATGTCGAGCTATAAAAAAGGTCTCTTTCACCTCTAATTACCTCACATTAATATGTCAATCCGGGAGCGTTTTGTTATTACAAAGAGTGACTCAATCCGAGGCTATCATTTTTCAGAGTAATGCTAGTGATATGGTGTAAAAATATGAAATGACGATTATGGCGAAATTAAATTACTTTAAAGAAATAAATCACACACTGGAAAACTCGTTAACTTATCGGTCGAGGTTCGACGATAACCCATCCTTCGGAGCGGTAGAAAAGACACAGAGCATAGATCACGGAAGGCACAGGGCTGAACGTTGTTGCCAACTATCTCTGACCTTAGATCATCTCTCACACCAAAACATCAAATGCAGATAAATAGAACAGCAAAGTAAATAAAGAATTAACAGCAATTCAGGAATGGAACAACAACTCTAAAATGGAACAGCAATTGAATAACTAAGTCCCGCGGGTTATAACCAAACTCAATCTATACACTCTTTGCAATCAAAGAACATTCTGTCACTCTAAAGGCGATTTACACAGATCACACTAATGGAACAGCAATAACAACGAATGAATTATAGAACAATACTACACACAACGCAAACGTTAATATGACAGCTCTGTAACATAACAGTAAGAACATGTAATGAACTCTTGAAAGGATTAATAACTTGATGCAGAGTTAACACACAATTCTATCTGTGGAAACCTCAAAGATCCAAACTTGAACAGAGCATATAATATGAACTTGTAAAGCATATCAATTTATCAAATAACAATAATAAACAAACCACACAGAAGCGAAGCTGTAATGGTACAGAAGCAAGTGTCCTTCGGGGCCGGGCCCTTAGCCTCCAAGGATACACCGCTTTAAGTTAATGCAGATGCGAAGATGGAATAATCACCAAGCTTTCATTAATGCATTGATCAAAAATACATCGAACCAGTCTTCAACGAAACTTGATAACCAAATCTGATGTCTTACAGAAGATTACATAAAAACGTATCCTATCTCGCTATTATCTATCTATTAAACTAACAGTGCTGTCTCTTTTTATAAAGACGACGACGGAGATGTCCAAGCAACTAGATAAATAAAGCAGCGATCCCTCAGGATCTTCGATCCTGAGGGATTCGCCAAACTGTTAACTCTTCATCCTGTCTTTTCTTTTGCGCTGAGCTGGTGTCCTCTCCTTCTTTTCCGAGCCGATTTGCTTTGATCTGTTTCTCTTTGTTTGCGTTCGGTTCTTGTCCAGAGAGACAGCAGTTATCTCCACTTTGTCCTTTCCTTTGGAGTGGCAACTCTTCTTTTTCTCCTTTTCCTGTATGGAAAATAACCATTATCAGTGGCTAAGTTATGCACATCAATTCTCACATGTTTTGTTATAGTTCCTTATTACTTTCCAAATTCATGATACAAAAGGTTCACAAATTCTATTAAAAAGCCACTGAAATAATCATCAAAAGCATACCTTTTTAGTACTCCACACCTTCTTTCCCGAGTTGATCTTCTCACAGCTGGAGTTTGTGGCTCTTCCTCTTCTAAGTCTTCTTCTGTTGTAGAGTCTAATTCATCCTCCTTTAGCTCAAACTATATCATCTCAGGTTCCTTTGGTAGGAATTCATGTGTAACAACATCTTTCACCTCTCTAAACACCACATCTCAGTTGTACACAAACTTCCTTGTTTCTGGGTTCCAAATCTTGTAACCCTTTAAACCATCCTTATACCCAATAAAGATGCACCTTTTAGATTTATTATCCAACTTGGTCCTTTTCTCCTTTGGAACATGTACATATTCATCACATCCAAATACCCTTAGATGTGAAAGAGAGGGTTTCTTACCAGTCCATACCTCATGTGGAGTCTTATCCTCCAACGTTGATGAAGGTGATTTGTTAACTAAGTAACATGCAGTCTCCACTGCCTCTACCCAGAATTCTTGTCCTAACCCGATACCACTAAGCATGCTTCTTTCCTTTTCCATCAGTGTTCTATTCATTCTTTTTGCAACTCCATTTTGCTGAGGTGTGTATGGAGTAGTCTTCTGTCGTGCTATACCACACTTCTTACATAACTATTCAGATTCCTTCTTGCATAACTCCCCACCATTATCTGTCCTCAACGCCTTTATCTTCTTCTCTGTCTGGTTTTCCACCAGATCCTTAAATTCTTTAAATTTTTCAAATACTTCATATTTCTTCCTCAAGAAATATATCCATGTATTCCTTGAGAAGTCATCTATGAATGAAACATAGTACACAGACTTTTCTAGTGATGGAACTGACACAGGTCCAAACACATCACTGTGCACAAGTTCTAATATCTTGTTCGCCCTCTTAGCACCAGAAGGAAAAATCACCCAATTCTGCTTCCCATATACACAATGTTCACAGAAATCGAAATCCATATAGCAATTAGACATACCTTCTACCATACCATTTCTATGCAATATCCGAAGGCCCTTCTCTCCAATATGTCCAAGCCTTTGATGCCATAACATGGTCTTTTCTCCAGAGACGGCTAGGCTTTCCACTCCACTTTCAGGAACCATAGAACTGTTACATCCATCAATAATAGTGCTACCTTGTAGCTTGTACAGAGTTCCAGTCCGAACTCCCCACATTAATACCAGTGCTCCCCGAACCATCTTGCAGGAATCGTTCTTGAACATTGTTTTTACACCTGCATCATCCATCTTGCTTACTGAATTCAGATTTATGGCCAATGCAGGAATATGAAAAACACCAGGAAGTGTTTTAATCCTTCCACCTTGCAGCTTCAGCTTAACCTTTCCACGTTCAACGATTCTAGCCTTCCTATCATACCCTAGGAAGACATCACCACTATCATATTTCTCATACTCGCAGAACCACTCCCGATGGGGAGTGAAGTGAAAGGATGCACCTGAGTCAATCAACCATGACTCATGATCTACATGTGTATTTGAAGAAGAAGCCAAATACACATCCCCACCTTCATCCGAGGTGGTTTTTGCCTCTGCAGAAGGACCTTCATCAGATCCCTTTCCTTTCTCGGGAGCTTTAGATCTGCATTCCTTTTTGTAGTGCCCTTCCTTTCCGCATTTCCAGCACACCTTTACAAACTTTCCAGGAGATTTAGATCTCCCTCTAGATTTAGATCTCCCACTCGAAACCTTATTCTTGTTTCTATTCTGGGACCTTCCTCGTACGGATAAGGCATCTCCATTTTGACCCTCCATATTTCTCCGTCTCATTTCCTCCGACAGCAAGGCTGAGACAATGTCATCAAAATTCAAGGTAGTTGTATTGCTACCTATTGCAATAACCAGACTATCCCACGAGTCTGGTAGAGAACACAAAAAAATGATGCACTTATCTTCATCTGAGATTTTAATATCAACAGATGACAGCTGACTTACCACAGTATTGAAGGCGTTCAGATGCTCTGTCACCGAGTCTCCATCCTTCATCCTCAGGTTATACAGCTTTTTCCGCAGGAACAACTTATTCACCAGAGACTTAGATTGGTACAAAGTCCCAAGTTTTTCCCACAAATTCTTCGCTGTAGCTTCCCCGGATACATTCAAAAATACTGAATCTAAGACACACAACTGTATTGTGCTCTTAGCCTTCCTATCTAGTTTCTTCCGGTCTTCATATGACATTGCCGTTGGTTTAGTACCTGGATCTATCGCGATCCACTGATATTTATCCACCAGCAGATCCTCCATCTGGAGCTTCCACAACTCAAAAATCTGACCATTAAATTTCTCGATCTCTATCGTTCCGCCCTTTCATACACATCTTCTTTCTACGCAAAATTGATCGCAGAATCTCACTTGAAACGAGTCTACCTCCAAGCAAGAAAAAACCCTCAACAACAAAGGCGTCCCCTTGAAGCCGAAATAGCTCCGATACCAAATGTAGATTTTAATCACGAACAGAAATTATCTCTGCGAATATTATATGAGAAAATAAACAATAATGAGAGCATAAAACATAAAATAGATAAACAGGAGATTATCCCACGGATCCCAAATGCGAGGATGGCTTGACTATGAATCACATTATATTCGCACAGGTGTATTGCAACATATATACGTAAGAAGCATACATAAACCCTAATCCATTAACCCTGGATTAGAACATAACCATAGTTCCCTTGACCGGATCTACAAAATACCAGGGGCCAAAAACCATCGTACCCCAAAACTATGTGCAAACTCATGCACAAAACATGGGTGGGTCCGCCTATGAGTGGGTCCACACACCAAAACAAATTTCACCAGGGCGCTGCCCCGGACCCCAAAAGTGGGGGCTATCTCCCTCCTTGTGACCCCCCTGTTGCGCCCGGCGCAACATACAGTGCGTGGGGCTAGTCATGGAAAGAATATAACACATACCCAAAAACCCTCATAGAAAATGCTGCCAAGTGGTACATCGAGTTACCACATGCATCAATTAACACATTTGGTGCCTTAGTAATGGAATTTCTCAAACACTTTCAACTCCCTATCCGCTACGAAATTGGAATGGAAATACTCATCATGTTGCGCCAAGACACCACCACCCACATCTCCAATCACATCCATGAATGGAGGTGTAGGTGGAGGCTTGTCAAGGCCCAAATTCCAGATCATCTATTAGCAGATTGGTTCTGCAAGTCACTCCTCCCTCCCATTGCTAAGGATGTTTCCTTAGTTGGTGCAGTAACGAAAGACCAATCCATCCGTCGTGCACAACATCGAGAGTTGATCTATTCGTAATCTATCACGTTGTATGATTTACTCCCCCATACCCCTATAAAATCCAATGCTCCCACTACTCAACAACTTGGATTTCACACTAACTGTCTCGTTGGCACAACCTCTGGAGCTGTTGTAGAACAAATTAGCAGGAAATATTTCCAGGTATCCACAGATGCCACCGCTGTAACCCAATCATATTATCTTCCGACTACTATGGTAAAATCTGTGCAATATACATAAAAACATAATGGTAAGAACAATAAGAACAAGAAAAATACCTCTCCTTTTGAGGAGAAACCTGATACCCATAATAATCCAAATCAGATAACTACTTCTAAAACTAAAAAAGGGAAAGACAAAACTATAAGACTCCCTTTCAAAATCTGTGTCAAAGACCACTTGACATATAAATTTCCTCGCCTACAAGAATGCACATAGTTTATTATGCAAAAGGATACTTGGAGGACCCCTGTTGTCCTATACAACCCTTTCCCTAATCAACAACAACAACAACATCTTGTTACAAACCCACCACAACCCCCTCAAGGGGGAAAGGATGGTTCTAATTCTTTTGGTGAAGGAACATCTTCCATTTATTGCATGGAGACAGTTGATCTCCAAACGCGAGATAATAACTATGGAACTCATGTCACTGATGGTCAAGATGCTCCCTCGAGTCCAAATCCACTGCCACTGAACAATCTTAATATCGAAAGGCCTACTACTGACAATAGAATTCGTCCCCCCAAAGGGACCCTTCATCCCACGACTGATAATTATTCTACATGTGCTTCCCATAACTACAACATTGTAGAATATTTGGTGCAATCACTATCGCCTATGTCTGCTCTCGAAGTTTTTCAAACCTGTCCAACGCAAAGGAAAGCATTTCTTTTGGCCATTAGTGGAATTGAACCTTAGGATTCTATGCTAGCTATCTTTGACATGGAAAAGTTCAATCCTCTCCTTTCTCATCAACTCACCTTTCAAGTGCAAGTTTATTCAAAAGGTAAGGCCATCCATCGCACTATCATTGATGAAGGTGCTTTGACCTGCGTAATGTCAGTTGCGTGTTGCCTCGCTTTGGGTTCTCCCACTTTTTCTCCACTTTCGAATTCCCTTATATTTCCACGGCCACACCAGGCCTCCCAAAGGGCTACCTTGCTAGCTACCCCATTACTCTTAGTGGGAAAACTATACCAATGGAAACTGAAGTCGTAGATCGTCGTCTCGACCATAATCTCCTTTTGGGCCACATTTGGTTTTACGCCATGACTGCCATTGTCTCTTCAGATTTCTGACTCATCCATTTTCCTCTGAATGGAAAATTAGTTATAATGGACCAGCTATCCTTCTACACCCCGTATTATTCCATGTTGTCTACCAACACTATACCCCTAGTAGGAGGAATCCCTAACTCTTATGTCAGTGTTGGTACCAGTCTTCTGAAGGCGTCTTTTGTTTCCATACCCCATCGCCTAAGGTTCCACAAACGGTTTAAATGCTATCCAACATCTTGGATAACTCTATCGATTCCTTGATCCTGCTGGCCCCTTCATAAATTGATTCCTATGGAGAAAGGATGTCGCTTTCACTAGCTGAGTTAGCTTATCAAGCCATCCAATCTGCATCTGACCCCTCCGCTACTTTGGTTTTGATCGATAGTTCCATCCTCTCTCCCATAACATCTCCTTCTAAATATCTCCTTGATGAAGTCCCACCTTCAGATGAAGTTATTCGAGAGATCATTTATGTAGAAGAGAAACCTTGGGATGATTTTCATCACCATTCTTTGATATCTGATTCGGAGGCGACAATTATAAAAATCATGCCTTTTGACCCACTTGAAATTGTTCCATCTGCTTACACAATTGTTCGTAATATCGATGCGGAAGGAAAATTTGGAAATATTTCAAAGACTATGCTCATAGAAATCTTGGTCAAAACAGACATCATGGAAAATATACATATTGGAGCAGATTGCAGTCCTAAGTAAATTTCACACTTCACATCCCTTTTTAAGGAATTTCGCAATCTTTTCGCTTGGACTTATGAGGAAATTACTAGAATATATCCTTCTATCAGTGAGCATGAGATCAGGACATATGAAAAATCCAAACCTGTTTGGAAAATACTCTGACCTGTCCACCCTCGCAAAGCTACAACCATCAATAAAGGAAGTCGAAAAAATATTACATGTTGAATTCATTTATCCTATTCCTTTAACAGAATGGGTATCCAATCGGGTTCCCCTGGATAAGAAGAAAGGTACCATCCAGATCTGTGTTGATTATCATGATCTAAATGTTGCGTGTCCAAAAGAAAACTATCTAACTCCATTTCTAGATCATATAATCGACGATTGCGCTGGTTGAAAATCTTTTTCCTTTATGGATGGATTCTTGGGATTTAACGAGATCGCTATTAAGAAGGATGAACAACACAAAACTACCTTCATTTGTCCTCGGGGCACCTTTGCATATCGAAAACTCCCATTCAGTCTCAGGAATTCTAGAGCCACATTTCAGAGGGTTATGGACTATGAATTTCAGTATATCTGACATATTTTTCAAGCTCGCTCATCTTCAAGAAATCTTTGTTAGGTGTAGGTTCTATAACATCTGTCTGAATCCACATAAATCCATATTTTTTCTTGAGTTTGGAAGAATTCTTGGTTTCATTGTCTCTAAACATGGGATTAGGGTTTATCCTGATAAGGTAAAGGCGATTACTGAATTTCCTGCACCACAATCCATCTTACAACTCCAAAGTTTCCAAGGGAAGGCAAGCTTCTTACGTCGTTTCGTCGTAAACTATGCCGAATTAATGAAAGGCTTTATGCACTTACTCAAGAAAGGGGTACCTTACATATGGGATGATGAATCTCAATAGCCATTTGATGCCTTGAAATAAGAACTTGTTTTTTCCCCATTTGATAGTGCCCCCGACTATTCGCATGAATTTCTCCTTTACCTGGCAGCATCATCATCCTCCCTTGGAATGGTTTTGGTTCAAGAACACGATGACACTAGTGAGAATGTGGTTTATTACCTCTCGAAAGGCCTCATTGGGCCTGAATTACAATATTCACATGTGGAGAAGCTATCTTTGTTTGTTGTCTTTGCTATCAGTGGCCACTGACATTACATATTGTTGCGACAGACTACTTTTATTGCTTTGGAGAATCCCATGAGACACATTCTATCTCGTCATATCATTGGAGGGGAATATTCAAAATGGATTATAGTCCAACAATTTGACTTGGTTTTTGATGCTGCCAAAGCCAAGAGATATCAAGTCTTCGTCGAATTACTGTCGGAACTTCCCAGAGTTGACCCAGATGAAGTAGCTCATGATCCATTTCCTGATGAATCTATCTATCTGGTTGACTCTACAGATACTTGGTATGGATATTTTTAGTGTCAGTCTTTGCATCCTGTTACCAATGATAAAATAGACTCTTATCATGTTTTTTTAGGGTCCCATAGTAAAATTTTTGTCATTTCACTAGGTTTTCAAGCAAAATTTGGTCAATGGGCATTAGATTTTTTATGATTTTCCACTCCTTCCAAAATTTCAATTGTTGGTCCATATCATCAAATAAGTTGTGTATCATCATTCAGATATTTTCATCATCACTGCAATCATCTCCATCATGATTTCATTCAGTTAAGAGCCTCCATTAGGTCATTAGGGTTTCAAGGTCACCAAACTGCCATTTCATGCATAAAATACGACAAATTGGAAGAGTGGTAATAAATGAAAATTTCTTCAGGAATTCTAATTTTTAAATGTAATTTTAATGTTTCTATATGTAATAAGTGTTCTAAAGTTACAAAGTGGCAGTTCAATGTTCCAAGGAAAAGTCAAAAAGTTCAAATTACAAAAGGTTATGAAGTCAAAAAAGAAGAAAGGAAGTCACCCTCCAAAGAGACATGTGGGGCCCATTATCACTCAAGAAAAGCCATTCCATGCTTATAAGAAGGAAAAAAATTCACAAACAAAATTCAATTGTATTCCTCTCTCCGTTCGTTATCGTGCTCATCCTTCAGTTAGTGAGAAAAACACCTTTTTACAGCTCCTGGAGGAAAAACATTGAAGGCATTGTGCATCCTTGAACTGTGTTGCGCATCTAGAGGAGGTGTTATGCATCCTTGAATTGCGTTGTGTATCGGAAATGCGCATCCCTGAACTACGCTGCGCACAGGGAAGAGTTTCCTAATTTTTCTCAAAAACACCAAATTTCAAATTTTCAGTCTCCACTTCAGTTTTTTCACTCTCCAAAGCATTATAACAAGTAAGTACAATCATCCTAATTCTCTCTCTTCCATGAAATCAAGTAATGATACCTAGCTTATTTCCCTAGGGTTTCATAAAAAATTTCATGCTTTGGTTATCAAATGATCAATTAATGCTATGAAACTCTAGTAATATTGTCCCTACACCTTTGTCTGCTAACTAAACACCATTCCCTCACTTCACAAAACATTTCCCACCATTTTTTCAACATTTCCATACAAACCCTAGCCCTATTATTCTAAATTGGGCCTTTTTTCTAGCTAGGATTGTGTTTCAATTTCCTATGTTACTCCCCTCACTCATTTTTCTTCATATCACTCCCTAAACATTCCTAATATCCCTTCCCCTCTCCTTAAATTTTTCTACCCCCATCTCCCTACACTAACTCCCTCATTTCATTTCCTTCCCTCACTTTCCCTGGTTTTTCCTCTCCCCATCATCTAGGTTTTTTTTAAACTATGGAAGGAGACTCTTCACCATCAGAGAAGAGAATGCTACACAAATGGGGGAAAACACTGAGGTATGAGCACTCAAACTGCAATGAAATCATCTCTTCACCCTTCATCATAAAATGTTTTGAAGATGTCAACTACCTAGGGTTTTTCCAAAGGGTGGAGGAGGTAGTTTACCATGACAAGTTGACAGATTTATTTGCCACTAACCTGAAGGGAGAAAAAGCCACCATTATAGGGATTGAGTTTACATTTTTAGCTAATTCCATCTCTCTTGCCACAAGGATACCTAATCATGGGGAATTTTGGTTCAAAGGCATGAACCTTGACCTTGAGAAGCACAAATCCTTCATCAAATCATAGTCCATAGAGACTCATAATGAAATTCTTCCATTCAGATACTTACTGGAGAGGTATGCACCATTGATGAGGGTTGTGATTAAATTATTCACTTGTGAGGGTAGGTTTTCCATATTGTACCTATATGATATTAGATTTCTCATGCACTTCACAACAATGAAGTCCTTAAATTATGCAATTTATTGCATAAAAGTATGAGAAGAAAAAGTGGCATATTTAAACACAAATAATTGCCCTGCCTCTTTCACCACATCTTGGTGAAAGTAATAGTTCTCCATCAATTGGAAGAGAATAACATGACATGGGATGCCTTCATTGAGTTAGCTTTGTAGATGCATTCAACCACTAAACCAACTCAGCAATAAAATATATCACCTACCATGTCAGCATAACCCAGGGAGGTGGGGTCATCAAGAAAAAATGATGATTTTTCAAAGAGGTGTAGGCCTGAGGTTACTCTCACCTATCAGAGAGGTAGGAGGCTTGTGTTTTCTCCTCGGAAAGAGGAAGGGGCCAAGCCTATTTCATTGTAAGGATCACCATCAACACTGCATGAGGCATCCATGCATGATGAGGAGGAACATAATTTTGATTTGGTTAACTCAGAGGACCATGATTACCATGAAAAATTGAAGAGGGAAATCAAATACAAGGATGCTCAAATCAAAGAGCTTCAAGATAACTTAGCAAGGGCTCAATTCACCATTTCATTTCTTGAGTAGGAGAACAATCAATTGAAGACAAATCAATTAATTTTGGCGAAGAGGTTGTTTGAGGAAAAAAAACATAAGAAGGGAAAAACAATGGCTAAACATGATGAGCATGAACACCAAGTGAAAAGGAAGAGGCCAAGAACTATGGGTCTCAAGAACGCACTGTAGAAAGACAAAGAACAAAATCCTACATATGAGAAACTCATTTTTGAGGAGAGAATGGCTAAAGAGATCAACGAGGACAAGGAGTTTTGGCTTGACAGGGTCAACACTCACTTGGAAAAGCTCTTGGAGAATGCAAACAGGGATCAAAATATCCACAAATGCATGGTTTCCTACTACCAAACAAGAAATCATATTGCACACATCAAACTCAAACAATTCCAAGACAAACTCAAGCAAACTCAAGACAAGCTTAAACAAACCCTAATCAGACAAGAGGAGAAGGGAAATATTTATTTGATTTTTGATGCCTTAATGGTGGAATATTACACCTTGTCCAATAGCTATGGACCCATTTTTGGGAGATTTGGAGAATTTTTGGTTTTTTGGTCAAAATTGGTGAAAATAGGTAGAATTCAGAAAATTGACTAAGGATGGATGCACAGCGCCTTAGCGTTGCGATTTTTCCTCAGGGCTCCAAATGGCACAAACTCAAAATTTTTGGAAATATTTTTCCCTCCTCTCAAAACCCATTTCCTCATATTTTTCAAAAAGTGCACAAATTTTGAGAAAAATGGAAAAAAAGGGGTTAGAAATCAGCATTATGCCCCTCTTTTTGACAAGCGCTACGCATCCAGAGACACCTTGGAAGAATGCGTTTTTGAGGACCTTCCCATGGGTAATTTTTAAAAATTAAAAGTGTTCTGGAAACTAGACAGGTAGGGCTAGTTGACCGTTCTCTCATATTTCCATTTTGACCTCATGATGATTTCCAAAAGTGGCCTCAAAGTTGGCATTGCACATCTACAAATTTCTGTGTTTTTAATTACAAATTTCACAGTGTAATTTTTCGCAATTCCTAGTTTGACTTTTTTGAAAGTGAAAAGATGAATGTATATGAATGTAAAATTCAAAATGTAAATGCAAATGGTAAATATGGAGGTAAATAGCTGTCTTATCCTCCATTTATTGCATTGAGGATATATCTCTAGTGGTTACGAAAAGGATGAATTTGTTGTGCAACCTCCCTAGGGTGTAGTTGACTTCAGATAGATGCATATATTTTAATTTCTTGCTATAAAATTCAACCTCCAAGGGAGGATTTCGACCTCAGTAGCTACATGAGGCATTTTGTAATCATTTTTAAGGGTTGGATGTTGGAACATTAGACATTGAACTAGTGTATTCTATTTTTATCAAGTAATACAAGGAATACAAAGAACAATTGCAACTAAAATTTAGGGATTCATGTGGTGAGATTTTATGGATATTTTTCTCTTCAGTAAGTCACTTCATCGAATATTTTCTCTTTCCATTACATATATATTTCTTTCACTCATTGTCTTTTACAATTATTTGAGCAGGATTCATGAGTAATTCATGCCTTGTTTTGATGAGATGATGATGTTGTGTTTAATTTATTATTAAGGAATGAATTCATATTTATATGCTTGTTCTTGATATTTATACTCATCCTATACCACAACCATACAACCTATTTGGTCATTTGAGCTTGCCTACCTTGCCCCTTTATTCCCTTGCAATTTTTTCTCTTGTAACCCTAGAAGAGTTTTCAAGCCTAGTTTCTAATGGTCCTTTTTCATACAACACAAAAATCCAAATCAACAAAACCCTAGAGCATATTATACCTAGCCTAAAATCTCTTTCATCCAGTCAATTTTGTTGTGATCTCATTGAGAGAGAAATCTTAACCTAGTAGGGCTAGCTACTAGGTCAAAGTGGCTTGTAGTTACCTTTTTTGGTCTCCTTCTCAGCCTTCGGAGATCCAGTGGAGTGCTAACAAAGACATTCTTGTCTACCTCCAAATGGAACGGTTCCGCCCAGATTTAACATCAGACGACCATCATCACTTCCGCCGCCAAGCTCGACACTAACTCGTGCTGAATGATACACTATATCGTCATGGCGCTGATACAGTTATTCAACATTGTATCACTCTTATCGAGGAAAATATCATTTTAAATGACTGCTAGACTGGGCCGTGTGGAGGTCATCATTCGGGCATAGATACTGCCCAGAAAATCTTGCGTGCAGGATACTATAGGCCTACTTTGTTTAAATATTGTGTTACTGTGGTCGAGAAGTGCCATCCATGTCAAATATTTACTAAGAAAAGGTGCGCTCATCCTGCCCCTTTGCATCTGGTTATTTCCATTGGTCCCTGCGCCAAATGGGGAATATAATTTATAACATGTAATATCGCTTTCATTGTTGGACACAACTAAATTCTAGTTGTTGTCGACTATTTTACGAATTGGGCTAAAGCCATTCCCACTTTTCAAGCAGATGGGGAAACCTCTTCTCTCTTCCTGTTCAATCGGGTTATCTGTCGATTTGGTGTGCCTCGCTCGATTGTCACATATCATGGTTCTCATTTTCAGAACCACATGATGTCGGAGTTAAAATCCTTGCTTGGTTTTCGATAAGATCATTCTTCGTCCTACTATCTGCAAGCTAACGGTCAAGTCGTACCCATTAATGGCGTCCTCAATACCATGATTCGACGGTTAGTAGGTAACAAAAACACCGCATGGCATCGAAAAATATACTCCACATTATGGGCATACAGAACATTAGTGAAAAATGCTACAGGCTTCATGCCATTCCAACTAGCATATGGTCTAGAAGCAATCTCCCAATCAACTGTCAGTATCTGTCACTCAAGTTAGCTGTTGAACTCCTACCCGACACCACTGCTGAGGAAAAGCACTTGCTCACACTCAATCAGTTAGATGAGACTCATCGAGATGCCGCACTAACCCTCGAAGCCCACAAGTGTCGATTCAAAGCTCAATATGGAAAAAAATGTCAAGCCTCGTCCTTAGAGGAAATTTTAGCCTAAAAGTGGCCTCTTAAGGAAAAATCAAAAAATTTGTAAAAAAATGCCATGTAGACATTTTTTTTTTTAAATCTATGTTACACTATATTTATTAGCACAAGATTCAATAAAAAAATTTAATATATTATTTCTAAATTTTTACTTTTATCGAAATCCCTAAATATATGGATCTTTTATTAAAATACTTGTCTATATATATTTTATATTTAAATATAACTATCTATATTTATATTTTATATTTAATTGTGTATATATAGTTTATATTAACAAATTTTTTGATGTTTTTTTTTAACTATATTGTCTACTGAAGTCACAATTTCACCCGAAATATATTTTTTGGTGGGAATCCATTAATTTTTCCTTTCTAGAATATGTTTTTTTAACTATTTAATTATTTATATTCAACTTTTTTTTAACTATTTAACTATGTTATGTTTACCTATATATTTTATATTTTTGGGTGGAATATCGTAATTTGTCGTTTTTGGAATACGTTTTTTAACTATTTTATATTTAATTATATTTAACTATTTTAAATTTAACTATATTTAACTATATATTTTAAATTTTTGGTGAGAATCCAGTAAGTTTTCCTTTCTGGAATAAGTCCTTTAACTATTTAACTATATTTTATTTTTAATGATTTGATAAATTTATATTTTACATTTTATATTTAACTACCTTTTAATTATTTAACTATAATTGCATTTTATTTTTAATTATTTAACTATAATTGTCTATATTTATATTTAACTATTTTTTTTGGTGTTTTTTTGGCTATAATTATTAATGTCAAATGGGCCCATATTTTAATTTAAAATTTTTCACCAATATCAAGATTTACATTGCATTAATAACTTTTCAATATTCTAATTCATATAGGTAAGGTAGGTAAATAACATTAATAAAATATTTCACGAATACCCAAATTAATAATAAAATATTTGATCGATACCTAAATTAATAATAAAATATTTCACGGATACCAAAATTAAGCAATTTAAAATGGAGTTGTCTTTAGTGCGACTTTTTGAAGGCTTTTCCGGTGGATTTTTTTGGTCTAATTTCTTTAAAATCCGGCAAGAATTTATTGAAAACAGAAATTTGATGGGTAACTTGCACAATCTAAGTGTCCTAGGGGTTTTTTAGGGTGTTGAATCTATATTTACAGTAAAAAAAACTAGTTTAAATAACAGAAATCAAGATTTTACCTCAATTATTTTCACCTGATTCCGGCACCGGAAACTCCAAAAATTCGCACTAAAGACTACTCCATTTAAAATTATTTAGGACATGTACCTATTTTAAAATTTAAAATATTTTGATTGGTTTACATATTATGACATGGAATGTACATAAAAATTTCATGGGCACTTTTAGGCTGAAATTTCCTATGATGTCTTTCCAAGAGGGTGATCTAGTTTTACTCTACGATCAGAAACACGACCTCTTGGGGGTTGGAAAACTTCAACCACTATGGCTCGCTCCATATGTCGTCATTAAGGTTCTTTCTAAATGAGTCTATGAACTTCAGTACAGTAATGGAATCCCACTCGCTGAGCCCCACAATGGCCTCTATCTGAAGAAGTATTTCACCTAATTCTCTACTGGGAATGTGCTTTGTAATTTTACGTATATATTTTTTTTATTTTTTGGTGTGCCTGGCATATTTTTGGCTTTTTCTGAGTATTTTTATCATACAAGTCTCTTTTTGCACAGATTACTTCGTCACCCTTGCCATATGTTGGATACGCAGACGGTGGAGTCATCATACACAACGCATTGCATCGACTGCTTGGGTCCTCTACACACCTGAGTCAGAACTACTTGGTTTTGGGGGAATCTTCCTCGGCGATGCCACAAAAAACATTGTTGACTATATGTTTGTTATTCAACTCCTCACTGAAGTTGCATCTCACGAAATCTCCAATCTGGTGGTCTGGTTAGATTCCCAACTAGTTGTTATGCATTTGAACAATCGTTATCACATTAAACATACTGTTTTATTATGTAATTTTTTAAGGGTACAACTTATAGAGCATCAATTCAAATCTATCATTTTTTAACACATTCCTAGATAATCTAATGCATCAGATAATTCATTGGAAAACTATGTATTAGATTTGAATCTGTCACATTTGTTATAAAAATATTCATGCATGAGTGTACATTTTTTTCATCATAAAAAATTACTTAAAAAATAAAAATACACCATCATAAATTGCCAATATATATATATATATATATATATATATATATATATATATATATATAGATAGATAGATAGATAGAATGTGTCTAGTTGTTTTACATCAAAACTCCTCAAAACTTGGGTGTTTTATACAAAAATGGCTCTGCTAAGCCTCGATATGACATCTAAACACCTATGCCTACTCCTGTTGAGCCCGATGCTCATGATAGCAGATAAATTCCCTACCTAACCTCCTCAGAGGCAGCAAAAACATCTTCGGCACACCCACTGTATGTCGTTGCAGGTGGATCGGGATCTCCCTCATGGGAAGAGGAATCACACCCATGCTCAAACCTTCGAGGTTCCTAGCAACCACGTGCAAAATTTGGGTCCTAATATCCCTCATGGGAAGATTTAGCATACCCATGCTCAAACGTTCAAGGTTCCTAGCAACCTCGTGCAAACTTTGGGTATCGTCTCCCTCTTCGATGGCTGCCACAATCTATGTTGCTTCTCTAGCCCCAACGAGTTGCATACCTCACCTAGCATGGTGAAGGGCTCCAACTGGTCATACAGGTGCCACATCTGTGTCAATAAAATGCTTCATGTTAAAAAAAATTCACCCATTAAACAAAAAATTTGCATAAATATTCAAAATACACAAAAATACTTGTGCTCTGATTTATCATCTTACCTACTGGCGCCCACTAAGTTCCAGGTGGAAATATCAGCTTTGCATATCCTTTCAAGATCATCTCAGCATAGGGATAATCCTCTATCATCAAAATATGACTGCTAATCCACTCAAATAATGCGTCATAAAAAAAGTTTCGAATCATACCCTCTCCAGTCCGAGGCATGAGGGCGGCCCATCAACCTTGCCTAAGATGCGTGGGTCTAGCTATTCCCATGAGAATTCGAGGCCTCATTAATGAAACTCTCTCTATTATGAATGATACAAGTAGGGTACCATACCCAGATTCTCTTTGGGCCTAGGTCTTGCAAGTTCTCAACTCCTCTCTAACTTGGTGGACAACGCCTTCACACCAGTTGAATTCTTGTGGCTGCAGACAATCCACTGGAAATAGCAATTGGACTTTAGTCGCCACATGATGACTCTTGGCTCCTCCCAAGCATAAAATCATCCATAGCACAAAAATTAAAGGTCTAGAGGCTATCCGAGCTATAGGTATCATGTTTCTCATTGGCACGGTGTTAATTTCACAGTGATCCTGGATCAACCCTAGGGTGGTACGGGGATCAACTCTCGATCCTGTCAAGTTGGGCCTCATTCCTCTGCATTATAGGATGGTAAGAAAGCAGATGTCATATTTTTCTATTGAGATTTCATGACCCTCAATACTGAGCACATTATGGTGCTCATCCCACTACTGGATGATAAATCTTATAAGGTTTCCTACCCTTTCATCAAATCAAGTCTGGAATACTTCAATAATATACATCTTTGCAGAACTAATAAGCATGTTGTATCGGTAATAATTTTGTGTTCCTCTCTCATGTTCTCTCTTTCACGCCAGATAATCATGGTAATATCTTAGTACCTGCACAATATCAATTTTTGATGGATCAGAAACTGGGTCAATCACTTGGAAAACCAGAAAAATTATCTTAATTTTTTTTTGGGCTCGATAGCATAGCCCCCTATGCAAAACAGGGTGTGCTAACGCCCTCTAGGTTCATGATCAAGGTGTTTAACAAGGCCCATATCACTGGGTGATCGCGTTAGTTTCCTAATCTTTCTAGGGCTTGCCCAAAATAAATTTTTGACCAGTGAAAAACATGAAAATACTAATAAAAAGCAGGATAAAGGTCTAAGATCCTTCTCGTAACTAATGAAATCGAAAATAGTTTCCCAGATTGTCCATAATCAAGAACCAAAGTTTTATCCTTTTTTACACTCCAGATCTCTTTCACCAAATGCAAACAGTGAAAATGAAGGTCTGTCGTCCTTCTTATAGACATTCTGGAGGTATGACTCACTCTAGGTAGTTATTGAAATTGGTGCTCTTTAAATTTATGCTATGTTTTGATGCAACTATTTGTTATTATGTTGATGTTATTGATGCTCTAATGACTTTCCAGTGTTTTTTCTATAGAGTTGAACATACTTGACACAGAATGAGCATACTCGTTTTGGGAAATTTTCCATCTCTTTGATCGAAAAATCCTTGAGTTTCCTTCTTCGGGCTCGTTAAACTCCCAAGAAGAAGATTATGAGCCATTATTTTTCTATCTTTTTCTAGCTCTTTGAAAACAAAAAAATACAATGAGTTTTTCTTCCTTGGAATCTTTAAAATTTCATGAAGATGATCAAGTTTTTCTTCATTTGACTCATTAAAATTTCATGAAGAATATTGTGTTTACTTTGTATCCGCATACTCATAAAAAAATGAGGCAGATATCCATTGAACATAGGTTTATCACTTTATCCAGACTCAATGGACTACCTTACGAAAAAGGAACTGTGTCGGGAATACTATTAACCCTTTGTCACACCCAGTCATCAACCATGAGAAAGGTACCCCCTTGGAGTTGTCTTTTACAATCTCTTTCAAACTCCTTAAACATGAAAATATAACCGAGTTTACCCTTCGGGACTCATTAAACATAATCATATGGGGAAAATTTTTGGACAAAGAAGAGACTCACTCTCTATATTCTGAAGGATTTTTTGGCAGCAATATCTTGAACATGAAACCCCTCAGTAAACTCCTCTTTATCAGCTTCTCACCGAACCCTACCATTCTATGAGTTTATCCTTCATACTCTAATGTTCCTGCATCTTTGTATCTTAACATTCTTTGGTGTTCCTGGGTCTAATTTTCTCGGTACCCCATGTTTCGTGCCTTATTTTGTTCAAGAGATACAACTATCTTCTGCTTCCTGTATCAACCCAGCCATCATATGTCAAAAAATTTCCCGCCGCCTGTTTGCACCATTGCTTTACACTATATTCAAAACAAAATCATATTTGTCCTATTTCGTTTCAACTGATGTAGGACACCTTACTGCCTACCTTTTTACATATCCCTTCCTATGGACTTCAACATCTTATCTAGGAAGGCGATCCACAAACATATCAGTACCTTGGAAGTTGCGAACCTCAATGTCGGGTGAAATTGTGTTTGATTTGGGTTTCTCATCATTGGCTCCAATCGAATGATTCTACGAGTGTTCAACATAAACACCATTTTTCACACTCGCTAGATTGTACTAGACATCTTGGAGACAATCATCCTTATCGGTGGCCATCCTCGTGTCTGTTAATAGTTTTCATTGTTGACTGGTAATCAGACAATTTTTGACATGTTTGACTACAACTCCTTTATTCAAATGTGTAGAAATATGTAGTTTAGAGAAGTAATGACCAATATCTTGGGTAGAGGCTTACATCGCTCATCTTTGTTTCCTCTCCCAAGCTGTGTATATTTTTTTTGGAGACAACATGTCATATTGATCTGGTCATGACACAAATTTCCACATTGTGCTTATTGCTGGACATACTAGTCATCTCTCTTCCTCGAGAAATCACTCTGATAAAGCTACAAAGCATGGGAATGCCCAACTCAGGATAGATTTATATATTTTGAAATATGTTGCTAGTTTCAGATTTCCCACATTCTTGCAACCCCTCTCTCTCTCTCTCTCTAAATATAAAGTATTTCGGCCATCATCTTCTTCTCTGACCTCACACTTTAGGGGGCATGTATTATATATCAAAATGGCCTCCTCGACAGCTCAGAGGAGATGGACACATTGATGGAAGAAATTTCCTAATACTAAGACCTATTTTTTCATGGTAACGCACCCCCGAAAATGCCACGTTGAGTTATAACACCTCCTAGCTTCATGTGGGAGCGTTAATGCCTAGGTTAACGCCCTATTTTTACTAAAGGGAAGCGTTACCCATGTTCCATGAGGTTTGAGGGGCGGATTCCGACTTAAATGACTGATATTTCCGGTTTTTTCTCAAAGATTCAGTCTAAAAAGCTGGAAACTTGTATTTTAGTCCTCAGATTAGATATTACTAAAGGGAAAAAACAATAAAAGCATGGAAACATCGTGGATTTTTCCCTATTCGATCTAATGGAGAAAAATGGCAAGGTTTGTACTCCCAAATTATTATAAATGGAGGCAAGGGCTCATTGTCAAAGCTCGAAAGGTTGAAGGTGTGAGGAATGAACTTTTAATAGTGTGAGGACTAATTGTTTGCTAGTTCATTCAGAACTTTTGGCTCAAGAATTGTCACACTAGGGAGATTGAAGAGAGAGATCTTGGAGTTGAAGGAATGAGGGAGGTTTATTCAAGATGATGGTATGAATCCTCCTTCATTTAATATATAGAATTGCCTCTCTTTTTTCCACTTTGTGTCTTATGATTACATCTATTTGATTATTTGTTTGAGATACATGTTATACGTGGGCTAAACACATATGATTTCATGTTCAGTTATATACTTTTCTTTGAGTGTTTTAGCTTGATAATATTGTGAAGATTACTAGTTTCATTGTTTGCTTGCAGGATCTGATCTTGGAGCCACTGAGGTGGGCTTCCACCACACTACCTTGAGCTCTCTAGTAGATCTTCACTACACATTGAGGTAATCCTTCTTTAAGTCATCTTTTCAATCAGTTACCTGTATGAACATGAATATGTTGTTTTTGTGAATGTTTCAGCTAATCTAACTATCTACCTTGGGTCTCAAGAAGGCTTGAGAGGGAACTTACATCAGCTACCACCCATGCATTTTACCATTAAGAAAATTTATACTTCTAGATTGGTACAAATATATAGTGAATTTTCTTCGAGATATAAATTATCCTTCTGAATTCACAAGGAATCAATCTAGATATATAAGCTTTAAATCTATGAAATACTAATATCATAAATGCCAATTTGTATTGGAAGGATCCTCTAGATATCGTTTTATTATGTCTAACTAGAAGTGAAATAGAAGGAGTGATTGAACAGTTTCATGCAGGCATTTGTGGATGACATGATGCTTGGAAGGAAACGCCATACAAATTTCTAAGAGCTGGATTTTATTATCCTAAATTATTTGCACAAGTTGGAGCTAAAGTGAGAAGTTTTATTCCATGTCATATTTTTGCTAGAAAGTAGAGATTATCAGCACTACCCCTTGTTCCAGTTTTGATTGAAGCACCCTTTTTACAATGGGGATTAGATTTCATAGGTGAAATAATTCTAGCATGGAACAACCAACATAGATAGATTCCAACTCCTACAGTCTAATTCACCAAGTGAGTGGAAGTAATTTCTGTCAAAAATGCAATAGACACAGTTGTCATTAAATTCATTGAAGAAAACATATTGTCTAGATTTGGTTGCCGACAATAGATAGTTATAGATAATGCACAAGATTTCAGTAGTATTGAAATTATAGAGTTTTGTCAGAAGTACCAGATCTCATTACATCAAAACAAATCTATGCACCAATCCACATGCATATTAATAATCAAATGAACTATGGATAATTGTATTCATACTGTATTCGATTTGGCACTATGGTATTAACCATTACATACCCAAATTTTTCATTTATATTATATATATCTATCCCCATGACAATATACCTTACCCACTTCATACCTCAAACATAAATGTATTCCATATTTAATGGCATATCCACAAAACATTAATCATATGTATCATGTTGGTGTTTGATAACTATGGTCTATGGATAATATCTATGTGAATTCGCTCAACCGAGATAACAATCTGTAACTCATTTAATTCTTATCGTTTTAATTTTCCCATGCATTCAATCTTGGTACCTCTAACATCTGAGCATCACATGGGCATATGTACGAATTGGAAATTTGTATGGCTGATCTACCATGGTTTTAATTGTGCATATTTTCTCATCTTCCCTCCTAGTCAAATTGACTATGGTTAGGGTTTTCGTTTATTCTTTCAGTTTTCATTTGTGCAAAACCTACAGAGATATCTCTCCTGTGAACTTATCAATTCTCTGGTTTCGAGTATGTAAAACGAATTATGATATGACTTGTATGAACCTCGCTCTAATTTCCAGGTCCATTATCAACCCTAAGTTCATAATCTTTTCACATAATAGTTGGATTTCCCATTGCATTTCTGTTTCCTCATTTTCTTATTCTGTATATGCAAAATCGTTTTTAAGTTTTGTTTTTGTCATTCTATCTCTGTGTCAAATTTTGATTTACATCATTTATTTTCTTCTGCATTGCAGGTCCTGGAATCTCACTACAATTACCCACAATTTTGCATTTGGTTCTCAGGGGTTTTCTTGTAACAAGACGAAGGCACTCTTCTTCCTTACTTACTCTGTGTCTTAGCACATCCCAGCATTTGGTAATTTGGTAGGGTTTCAGCCTTCTAAATTTAAAGTTATTTGTTAACGCATAACCTCTTGGTTCTAGGTTTTTCATTCTCTAATATTTTTGTCTATTCGTTTAGTAATTCAAATCAAATGATAGAACATTTTTTCCCCAAATTTATTTGACTTTATCCACTGAGAAATTGTTATTCTCTGTGACTATTTTATTACGCATTTTATAGTATATTTTTTATTGCGATTTTTATGGGTTTTGTTGCCTTAGAGACAATCGTTTTATCTATGTATTAATAACAAAGAAAATTTTTCTCCTCTTACCATTAAAGAGTATACATTTCTCCACAACCTAATTCTTTTACTGACTGCATCGATTTTGCTAATTGTATAAATGTTTTTCCCTCTCTGTATATTTTTTTTTCTTATACTGTGTCTAATTCTCCTTAAAATATTTGTATGAAATTTTGATAAGAAATTTTTCACTTCCAGTATCTTCGTTACCGAATCCCATTTTAAATTCGATATAAAAAATTTCTATGTATTTATTTTTTTTCGAATTATCATTGCATTAGTAGAGAGTGTTCTTGTATCAAATTTTTAATGTATTTCGATCTCACATCGAAATACTCTCCTTCGAATTTTAAGGTTTTAATTTATTTCTAATAGTATCCTCTATGTGTCATTGAGTGTTTCCGAATTTGAACTTCGTTTAACTCCATGTCGATTTAACAAAGGGATATTTTAATTCTTTTGAGTATTTTCCAGTTTAACGAAATTTCTATATAAGAAATATCTATACAACGATAGTTACCTTCTCAACCTGCCATACTTTTAATTCCATGTATAGGTTTTCCATGGATTCGTCAAAGGTATGTAAATTTATTCTACTTGGGACTTTAATTTCTGAATTTTCCCAATTTCACTATTGATATAAGAATGCTCTGAAATTATATTTTCCATTGTTATAAAATCTACATAGTCCAATAAAATTGATATATGCAGATCCTAATTTCTTATAAAAGGATAGTTTTCCGCTTTGAATTTCATTCTTATTAATTCTTAGAATAATTTTTTCTTTTTATACTCTGATCCTAGAGAAGCCTCTTCTTTCCAGATTCACATAATTTCTTGAATTGTGTTCAAATACCCTATACCAGGTTACAATACCTTCATAGGTAACTAATACTCAGCTCTACATCTAAATTAATTACAATGTTCACCTTTATTTAATTCTTTTAATTTTCTGAACTTAATATTTTTCTACCATTATGAGCAGGAGGAATTCCAATCCTTCAGTTTCCTTGCATAGGTATAATTTGAAATATTATTTATTACATGAATTGACTATCTGTTACAATCTCTTTTATCCTGCTTGGTGTTATTCTAACACAACTATATGTATTTCTGTGCAGGTATTTAATATTTCCTTCAATTTTAATACAGATACTTCCAACTACAATCAAAAGATCTAACGACACATTCCGTCTCCTTCCAGGTTGGTCATCCAAGTATATAGATTCCACCCATCTATATCCAATGATGTTTACCAATTTCAACTCTATATTCTGTAGTTGAAATTATTAAATGGATGACTTTCAATCAAGATGTAAATAGCTGTTGTAATTGATATTTTTAACTGAAGTGTACTATGTTTTTATATTCACCTCTATAAGAGGAATGTCCTATATGTAAACATTGTTATATGAATTTTGAAACCTATTTATTTTCAGTACATATATGTCTTTATATGTATGAAAGTACATAGAATACGACTTATTTGTTTTAAATCTGAAGTATGCTTATTTTGCAGATCTTTAATTTTACTATTATAGTTACAGTTTACCTCTAAATTGTTTATGCATCATTCCAATATATATATATATATATATATATATATATATATATATATATATATATATATATATATTCCCCTTACAATTATGATCATGGTTGATCTAAAAGTTTGTTCTATATATCTGTAATAAAATTTATAACAGGGACCTAACAATAGATTTAGACCCTTCCCTTTGGGTTTAGAGATTATATATGTTGGTAAAAATATTTATTTAATTCTATGTAACCATATAGAATAATTCACTATACCTGCTATAGTTAAATTTCTGTTAAATACATATGACAACTATTCATTTCTGAACACAACAGACTATACATTTAATTTATAATTAAATAATTAAATATTTCAATTCTAACTCATAAACATAACCATATCTGAATATATCAGAATTTCATAAAAGATAATAGAATCATAAGACAAATTCTAACAGAATGTGCATACCAATTCTGGTGAAGACTATTTTCCACCCAACCTTGAGCTTAATGCACAGCTCCCCCCGAGCAAAGACAAATTATTCCACCGTGTAGACAACCTCTTGTCTAACTAGGAATAAATTATTTAAGCTTGCTTTCCCTCAACATGTTTCCATAACTGTATCCAGTTAATTTGGGATGTTGTTTTCCCTAAGCCTAGGCGTTACTTTTGTTTTTTCCACAAAAGCTCTTTAAAACTAGATTTTTCTACTTTCTAGTTTTATTCTCACCTCTTCTCAGTAACTTTCCACTTTACTGAGGTATTTATTAGATTCTTATATCCCATCTAATATTTTTATTTTATTTTATTTTTCTCCAAGGATTTTTGGAGAATTTTTGGAAAGTCTTAGGATTTTATTCCATCCTCATGGATTTGAAATCCTAGTCTCCAATTTACTCTGGTCTTTGCACAATAATTAAATTTCACATTTATTTAATTAAAAAATAATATATCCACATATATTTTTCCTTTAGGTCCACTTAATTACCTAAACACAACCATCTCTTTTTATATTGTTAGGGTTTTTTATGATCCCCAATGTTTCACTAATTTTGCATTTTAAATAATGATCGTGTTTAGTGATGATATTAGTATCTTCAAGGCATAGGTGGTGCTTAGCTTTGGATGAACATTCATCAAGGGATGAGGAACATATTCTTTCATTATTAATGTCTTCCTCATGTTCTTGGAGTCTTATTTTAAATGACCGACCAGTCTATCCAATGTAGCACTTTTCGTAGGAATAATTAATCTTGTAGACCCCCTTGAACTGAAATTGACCAACCCTATCTTTAACAGATTTTATTTTGTATATGATAGTCTCAAGGGGTTTGAATGATGTAATAATACCATTTTTATCAATAACCTTAGCAATTTTCTCAGTGGTACCATGGATGTACGAGAGGAATGCTTTTCCATTTGGGGGGGAGAGTCTAGAGAAGGGGGGTCTTTTTGGTTCTTTTGATGGCTTTGTAGATGTCATTGTAATTGTAAAAAATATCAAGAAAAACCTTAGTAAGGTGGTTGATTTCTTGTTGGAGACGTTCCTTGTCAGATAATATTGAGGCTCTATCGATTATTGTATCAAGGATCCCCAATTTTTGAGTGGGATGATGGTGAGAATGAACATGGAGATAAATGTCAGTGTGGATCTTCTTCTTATATACCTGACTGCGTATGTTACCATATTTTATTTTAGAGATAAGAAAATACAAGAAGGGAATAGTATTATTATCTTCCAGTTCCATGGAAAATTTGATGTCATTAGAGATTTCGTTAAGATGTTCCAAAAACTTGTTCATTTCCAAATCCCTATGGGGCCACTTCACATTGGTGTCATCAACACATCTCTCCCATCTTCCTGGTTATAAATGGTAAGAGTTGACGCCTTTATTTTCAAACATTTCCATATAAATATTAGCAACAATGGGTGATAAGGGAGAGCCCATAGCTACCCGAGTGGTTTGTTCAAATAATTCTCGCTGGAAACTAAAAAAGGTTGATCTAAGGTAGATCTTAGTGAGTTTGGTTTTAAGGGGGTTGGTAACATTTTTAACAACTTCTACAACTTCATTAAGAGTAATTTTAGTGAATAAAGAGACAACATCGAAGGTTACCAATAGATCATTGGGTTCACATTTATCATCTTTAATCAAATCCACAAAATTTTTGGAAGGCTTTAATGAAGGAATCAATATTTCCAACCAGAGGGCTAAGAATACCAACCACATATTTAGCAAGAAAATAGGTGGGAGAGCCAATGGTGCTTACAATAGGTCTTAGGGGAATTCCTTCTTTGTGTATTTTAGGACGACCATAAATCCTAGGGTTGATATCAATGCATAGGGTTAATTTCTTTTTTATTTTATCATCTACATTTGATTCCTTGATAGACTTCTTAACCTCCTAAGTAATTTTTGATGGGCTTCTTAACCTCCTTAGTAATTTTTGAGATAGGATTATGCTGAAGCTTATTGTAACAACCAATGGTATAGAGATAATCTCTCATCTTGGAGTTGTAGTCTTATTTTTTCATAACCGTTATGGCTCTACCCATATCAACCTTCAAGATAACAATTTTATCATTATTCCTTAAGTTTTTAAGTGCAAATAATACTCCGTGATTCAAATTGGACATGGAAGGTTTGACTTTTCTCATAATGAGAGCACATTCCTGGTGTGAAATACATTCTATTTCCACATCATTCAATCCTTGATATTAACATTTTTAGAACTAAATTTTATAATTTTGAAAAATAATAGTGACATTTTTACATTTAAAAGTTTATATTGATATTTCCAAAATATAATTTTCTAATTTTGGAATTTGATATTAATACATTTTGAACTATTAATTTATTAATTTAATTTTACTAATTAATATTTTATAATTTAATCAAATTTGATCATTTTCCTTTAAAATTAACAATTAATAATTAAGGTTCACACTAACGATCATATTATTTCTCTATGTATTTGTCGTGTAAGACTATTTGTATCATTATCAAGCTTTATGTCCTTGAAGATGAATGAAAGGTTCGCACGAAAAATCATGCACCGCAACAACACTACACAGTATTCCAGTATTCCAGAAAAAAAACTTTCAACATCAACATCCTAATATAAACTTTTAATTCTGGGAATCTCAATTCTACAATTAATTATAAATACTATTTAATTTGTATTATTTAAATTTTTTAAAACAAATTCAATATCATTTACAATTTTGGTCATTCATAACTTTGTAATTATAAGTACTTTATTGACACATCCAAATCCACACTTTTCTCTTTGAAAATTTCAATTTTGAAGTTAATTTTTAATTATATTTAATATGCATAATTTAAAGCTTTTAAAATTGGTTTTGCATCATTTACAAGTACTTGTCATTTATGGCTCTATAATGGTAGGTGTATGTAATTATATAGTTTTTTTTAATTGTCCAATAGATTATTTTTCTTACCTATTCATAAAGCTATGTTTTTACAATCACAAATACTATTGAATATGGTGTTTCGAAACAATTATTCAAATCATATTTATTTTTTTATTATTTTTCCTTAAATTTCATTCAATTTTCACACAAAAAAATTTCAATACAATAAAATACAATAAACATATCATATCTATATAGATTAGATTTATATAATCAACCCAGATTCATTTAAGAATGAGATTAATTTATTAAGCACCCAGAGGAATCGAATGTTTCATTATGTAAATTTATTTATCATTTAATTCCATGTCATGTATTAATTCTTGCATATTAAAAAAAGTTACATGGATTTAAGATGGATTTAGAGTGGTTTATTTTTTTAGATATTGTCACATGTATATGTATACATATATATTTATTTATTATTTAATTTAAGTTTTGGTGTTTAAGATGGAGTTGACTTGTATTTTTTCATATTTTTTAATGTAACACTTCCTCCCGTCCCTTATACTCCCTCAAGATATGGAAGGTTTTACTTATGACTTGACCCATCCCTCATGGTCTATGATGAATATGGGGTTACAAAAATCCTTTGTTTACAACTTCATCAAAACTCAAAACAATTTCCATCATCACATTGAGCTCATCGAAATATTTTCGGTGATATAAGTTTTATCTAAATTTTACTTTCATATTGAAAGTTATGACTCTTTTAAGTTGAATAATTATCTCTTGCCACATCAACAAGATGTTACCATGTGACACCTACTTGAGACTCACGTGGATTTTCCATGTCACAACAATCAATGTCACATCACCTGTAATGCCTACGTGGTGTCCACGTGGCCATACTATGCATTCATGACACTTTTCACCTCATCTTAATTCACAGGCTCTACTGGGGCTGACACCTTCTTGTAATTCAATGATTTCACATTTATCTAGATTTGGGGGAAAATCTGGGTGCACCTAAATTTTCACTTTGGCATACCTCTCAGACCCTCGAACCTCCGGTTCACCATAACTTTAAAGGATATTTGGTCCTAGTCCCACACGAGACTTTAGCTAACGTGCCTCTTTCCTTAGAAAACATATGTTTAAGATGCCAAATACATCCTCCATATAAGTTGATTCAGCATCATGCAAGAATTTTCGTCTGTATGGGCCCACACCTGATGCTCTACACATTATACAAAATCTAACACCATTCAAATACAACCTCGTGCAAATATTCAACCAAGAAAGGCCTATCTCAAACACAATTATGCTCGTGAGGGAATTCATCCTCGAGCCAATAATCACTCCTATGGAGCCCACCCCAAATATCAACGTCTTAATCCTCATTTTCTAAGAAATATTCAACCGCATCTAAATTTAGGTGTTTTCAAAGTTTCATCCTTATTGAGTAGCCATGTGCCCAGATACAAACATCACTCAAGAGGTATTCCAACCTCACACATATAATTCTCTAAATAGGCCCCACTCCTTGCAAGATCTGGATCACCTCACATATTCAAAGCTTTTTCAATATTTTGATGAAATGGATAGCTATATGCCTAGACCTCCTTATACATATACAAGTCCTTTAATTATCTGGCACTCGATAGAAGTGTAGAACTATGCCAAAATTTACATGAAGGAAACCTTTAAGGATTTATTCCAGGGTTTCCTTACGACAAGGAATTTCCCATATAGCCAAAAATTCTAAGAATGAAAACCCTTATCTGAAAATAGACCCTTCTCAGGGATTTCACCATGACCATAACAAATATAATGATATTACTAAACCTTCCATATATCAGATGCTGAATAAAACTAAGGGATAGTTCCAATAAACAAATTTCATAAGGACTTCACATAACATTCTTCCTCTATGAAGCTCTAGACATCACAACATGACACAAAAGCACATAATTATAGAATTCTCACTTGAATTTCAAACAAACATAAAATAAATATAGATGGATCCTTCAAGCATCATATATCACCTTATTACTTTCTCCTCTAAAGAGGGATACTACATGTTAGATTATAGAAATCACATACCATAATAGGTTAGCTTAAGAATATCAATGAATCATGCATATTCATGAAAGAAACTCTGTAAATCATGAGGATATCATCAAACACATAGATCCATAAGTTAAATCATGGCCATAAAGGCATCTAAAGCAAATCATTCACCATGATCATATAGAGATCTTAAAAAAATTCCCGAGGTAGAGCTATTCTGTATATACAACACATAAATTGAACTCCTAATAAGATAACCCGCAATCATGGTTATGATAGTGAGTCTCCAAAACTTATAAATATATAAACATGAATGAAACTTATGAAATCACATATTATTCTCGAGTTATTTTAGATCACCAATCAGGGACATATTAGAAAACCTGCAAAATACTAGAAGGTTGAATCCACCTAACTCAAGCAAGTCATAATCACCATAGATGTACAAGTTAGTTGGCTAACCATGATTAAATTGTGAATCAAGATTTCTTACATTATTAAATGACACGGGATTAATCATTATTCATAAGCACAATAAGGCATATCATAACTTGTAGCCTAACATGGATAACCAAGAATACTTATTTGAATATCTTGAAATGAATGGAAATTGAAGGAGGTACTTCCACTCTCCACCCAACCATAGGCTAGCTCAACTGCAACCTTTCTTGCACCTGAAAACCCCTAGGATGGATCTAGGGTCTTAGGAAATGCTTGCACAGGGAAAGGGTTCATACCAATGGGTTGAACACAATTTCAGGAGATGGAGTCCACTATTCCAATGTTTCACCAAATCAATAGCCAACAATTAGTGATACATTCAATCACTAAAGTTCACACAAACCACACATGATTAGAAAAATAACTCAATAGTTATAAAAACATATCCACAGGGATGATCACCTAAGTTATAGAGAGTAGGCCTTCAATTCATTGGAAAAGCATAAAACAAACAGGGGAATTCAATCCAGTGAAGGCTGACCACACCAAATCTCAAAGTGTCCAATGCACCCCTCTTTTCCTTCGTGAGGATATGAGAGCCCCACTCATCTCTTCATTTCCCACCTTTTTTCGAACTAAAAAATGGATCCCAAAGGAATGGGCACCGCTTACCATTTTTACCACCCAATCCAATCATGTCCCTTCATCTTTCATGAGGTGGTTCAGTCTGTTATGGAACCTCCTCAATCTTCAAGTAGGGCACCATTTCCATTTATTCACTTTGTAACGTTATTTAGTGAGCTTTGCCAACTTTAGTTTAGACCCCATCACATTGCGTAACACTTGTCAAACAACTGACTCACTGAGTATACAAGCAACCTCGGTACTTATTCAACTAGTATGAGTAATGGATTTTTAGGCAAGACAAGAGAGAAAGTAGGTTTCAAGCATTAAAGTGTCTTTAGGTAAAAATAGGTGAGAAAACAAGTTTCCCTCTGGCCAAGGATATGTAAGGTTTTCCAACCTTCAATTATGTTAATTAAGTAACTATTTTTTAAATTAAAATTAACATATGTTTAATCAGAGGTCCAACCAATCATGCTTCTTCCATGTTGGTGTCACAATCAAAATCTTCATTAGAATAAGCAGTGGTAGAAAAGGGGGATTTTACAAACCCCTCCCCCTTAGATGGAAACTATATTTAGTGTTCTGAAAAAAATAGGACGTTAAAAAAAATTGAGCTCTATATTTACAACCTTTTATCTCAATAACATTTCCCATGTCATGAATATTCATGTCCAACCATGCCATTCACTATTTTCATGGCTCCTTAAGGGAAAATTTCAACTCATTGGTTCCCGGAACATAACCAATGCACATTAGATACCCATAAGTATTCTCATGATTCTTTGAATACTAATTCTCTTAATTTCCCCTCTTCTGTGTAGTCACATACCTTCCAAGTTCAAGAATCCCCTTCTCTTCTTCATAATTCCCTCAGGAAATGTATTCCTTGGAAAGGCTTCCTCGAACAAGAGGATTCTTCAAAGCCAAGGAATCCCTTTTCCTTGCTTTAATAACATAGCACATTTGTCACAACATAACTCATGGTGATCATTGCATATCACTGGGTTCTAATGTCACCACAATGGCCTAGTCCACAAGGGCCTTAAATTCATTATGTTTTTATTGTGCACTCTAATATTATTATGCTGATACTATTTGATTTTTAGTTAACCTCATATAATTATGCTTGACAGTTCAATTGTTCACCTATATCATAAGCACACAAATCTTATGAGATTGATCATAAAAAATTTAAATAAAATTAAAACACACTTTCATTAACAGATTCTTTATGAGGTTAACCATAAAATTTTAAACCGATTCAAACCACAACTTCAAAAGATACTTTTTTCAAACGGGTAATTGATATTTATCTCTATAGTTACTTTATGATTCGTTTGGCTCACAAGCACTAAGTGATTTCACAGAAAAAAATAAAATACTATGTGTTTCATAGCTCTACATAGTCTTTATGTACCTCCATCTTTAAATCCAACTCACTAAGTGGTTTATCTTTCAAAGCAAGCACTTAGTGGAAGTTACACTACTCCACACAGTTTTCTTGTACAAATACATCTTCAATTATAGCTCACTGAGTAGTTTCACTACCAAGGGAAGAAATCAGTGGCATATATACTACTCCCTAGAGTATTTTCGTACAAATCGATCCTAAATTCCATCTCATTGAGTAGTTTCACTACCAAGGGGAGGACTCAGTGGCGGACATACTGCTTCACTCAGTATTTTCCTACAACTCCATCCTCAAGTCCAACTCACTAAGTAGCTTCACCACCACGGGAGAAACTTAGTGGGGGATATACTGCTCCACACAATATTTTTGTACAACCCCATATAAACCCCACCTCTCACTCACCTCCCAATGGGTGTGGGAATATCATCTGACATCAAGAGAGTCATTTTTTGATAGGAATATCATCACACCTCCATTATCATTTTCCATATAGGAAGATATCATCACACCTCCAATATCATCTACCACCAAGGTAGAGCTCCCCTTATTCACTCACCTCCCAATGAACATGGGCATATCATATACCACCAAGGTAGTCATATGTTGACACGTTCTCATCAATTACTCACCTTTATGGGCCCATGAAATCACCATTTCAGGAAGTCTACCTAGCCAAAGGATTTCCTACATGGGCCCCCATCAGTCACTGACCCTTCTGGGCTTAGGAAACCCACATTGTGGGATGTCTACCTATCCAAGGAATTTCGTGTAGTAGGTGTTCATTAGATTCTTATAGACAAGTATTAGTATTACATGCTCTAATGACATGTGCATGGAGTCTTATGGCCAAGTCATGGTATGGTGTGCTACATTTCACTACTCATGGAGTCTTATAGTCAAGGTACCGGTTATGACTTGCTTCCATGAGATAAACAAAGTGTCACAAGTTTCAATTCCATCACGAAAATATTATTCTTGAATTCTAAGCTCCATTATTCCACCTATGCCACAACATTTAGTTTTCCATGAGATATATTAAAAAATTTCAAACCAGAAGTTTTAATTGCCCAACTTTTCTTCATTCAAAAGTTATATCTCATAAGCATGAGACTTGTAGTTATTTCATTGGGATCCTTTATAGTCGGTGTTAATTTTTCATGGTGGCTTTGGTCTCACACCCCATTTTAACACTCTTCCTACAATATTATCTTTTAATCAACCAACACTTGTCAGTGCTTATATATATATATATATATATATATATATATATATATATATTCCTTATTGAAAAATTCACAACAACTTGAAGTGACCTCAGAATTATTATACTCATAATAATTGTATCGCTCCAACTAAATTCAAGTAAATTGAAATGGCATTGTCATTTCAATTTATATGTGTACCACATTTATTCCAAGTTTTTCATAATGAAATAAAACATTTATTTCATCAAACTAATGAGTCTGAATGAGAAATACAAATATCTAAATTCATTATCATTTTAGTTCTCCATTTCACCTAGAATGCATTACAAAAGTTATTGCAATATTTTTAGGTTGACCATGTTTCCTTTACCATGGCTTGTTGTTGTGTTACTTACTTTCATATCATTACCAACACTCCCAGCTGAAGCATTTTTAAGGAGTCTAGCTACCTGGTAATAATGTCGTTGTTGGAATATTCAATATTTCATGGGCATATTCATTTTAACAAGCATGTATCAAACATGCACACATCCCATGCTATGCATATGCTATCAATTTACAACCTTTATCATTTTTATTCATGTGAACAACAAATATCAGAAGCCTAAGCACATTAATAATGGTATTTTACAATAAAATTTCATTCTTGTACACTTTCCCATTGGTTCTTCCACGTGACATGGAATCCATTAAATAACCTCATTGTGCTACTCAAAACATAGCAAGTGAAAATTTTATTTATATACTATTTACTTAGTCATAATATTTTAAGGATTAATCACTTATCTTACTACTATGATGGTTCTCAACAATAACCTTTCAAAATAAATAACAACATTATACCTTTATTTCATTTTCACATCTTTCTCATATTCGTAACATTTATAATATGTGAACCAACCATGCACCATTTTTGGTTCTGATTCTTAACCAAACCTAGAAAAAGGAAAACAAATCATTGATGCAGAACTTGGTGCCACCATTGCCACTATCAAGATCCAACAAAGTGAGCTTGAATATCTGGAAGAAGTTGGGCGCCTCTTTCACTCACATTTGTGGGTGAAGTGTGCACCACTATTTTTCATGATCACTATCAGGAGTCAAAATAACTTCATCTCAGTAGAGGTCCTTAAGTGACTAGGCCTATCAACAACACCACACCCATAACTATACACCATTGAGTGGCTCCATTAAGGCTAATGTCTTCATGTCAATCAATACTATCTCCTTCCCTACAACATCAAAGGTTTCAAGGATGAGTTATTGACTAATGTTTCTCTCCTTAAAGTTTGTGATGTTATGTTAGGCCAACCATACTTGTGTAATTTTCATGTTGTATGTGAGTCTATACCTCGTAGTTTTATTGTTACTTTGGGAAGAAAAATATACAAGACACTAGAGGGGTCCCTCCTACTTCCATATCTTTGATCTATGCTAATAAATGTAGTAAGGTCATATTCTAGACTAGGAAATTTGTCTTATTCTTGATTCACTCTCAAAGTAAGGAGAATATGCACTAGGGAACTTATGTACTGTCAGGTCAAGCATTCAATTGATTTTAACCCTAGCACACCTCTACCCAGTGGACCAATCTACTGTCACTCTCTTCTGGAAAATGAAGAAATCAAGTGACAGATCCAAGATATTCTCCAAAATGGGCACATCCAACCAAGTTCCTCACTATTATAGTTCATTTTTTCACATCCAATCAAATGACCTTGAAACCATATCAATCAACATACGTTGACACTTTTCATTCATCCCCTACAAAGCCAAGGGCATCCTCTCCCTAAAAGTTCCAATAATTCTGGGTTAAATAACTCAAAAACCTAATTTTTGGCCCCATCGTACTTATCCTTCATGCAAATTGCACTGTTGAAAGTTGTATACAGAGGAATTGCATTGAATACTACATTTTTCCTTCACTACAAGTGCGATGCTCCTTGGAATTCGGTAAAATAAAAAATAAGTTTGAATATTCTCTTTCTAGAAGCTTCCTAAATGAGTTTAACTATTTATTATTGGATCAGATATAAAAATACAAATCTTCAAGTCTTATCTCTTATCCCTAGAACTTATACTCCCTTTAATGTGGATCTATGTCCTATAATGGTAAATCCCAAACCACCTCTTTTACCCTATAAATTCACAGTCTCTCATAAAGTTTAGGTTGGCTTTTGGAGACTCTTAGTTATGCCCTCATGCTTCTTTTTTGTTCCTAGGGATCCATTATCCATCCATTCACTTGAGTTGTGATAAAAGGCTTGATTTGTGGCAAAGGAAGGACAATATAGTTGGGAGACATCTACAAGATCAAGATATGCAAGGGTTGTATCTTCTCCTACATTCATTAATATAAAAAGTGGTTTTTTTCCTATACTTATGTCTCATTGATTCATATGTAGAACAATTCCTTATTGACTCATTGTTTAGAGATGTTAGTATATGATATTTGTATTTTTTGTTTCTCTTTCTTATTTTAGTTGTTTTGCAGGTTCCATTTTTATCATTTGGAGTTGGAGCTAGAGCTTACAAGAAAGGAGAAGAGGAGATATTGTGTTGAATTCCAAGTAAGAATTTCTTCCATATTTTAAACTTCTCTAAAGAAAGAATAGTATTTTTATCTTTGTTGTTTCTATATCAAGCCACTAGATCTAGGGAGCTTTCTTCTTTCTGTAGAAGGAAATTATTTTTCAAAATCTAACCATGTGGAAGCCCAATTATATTGCTACAGAAGAAAGATGGACCTAAAAACTTTGCCTTGATTACCAAGCCCTGAATAAAATCATAGTAAAGAATTGGTACATGATTCCCCAGATTTACAACCTTCTTGACCAACTCAAGGGAGACAAGTAATTCAGTAAGATTGATTTGAATTCCAAATACCACCAAGTCCCAATAGAACCAACTGATGCGTGGAAGACTAATTTCAAGTCCAGGGAGGGTATTTTTGAATGGTTTTTCATGCCATTTGTTTTGACAAATTCCCCAGAAAATTTCATGAGGCTGATGGATGATATATTGCAGGCTTTCACCAAATATTTTGTGATTTTATATATGGATGATATCCTCATCTTCAACAAGATTTGGGAAGAAAAATTGCAACATATTTAGCATACACTTCACACTCTATCGAAACACAAGCTATGTGTTAACTTAGAAAAATTCTCCTTTAGAATGGAAAAGTTCCAATACCTAGGCTACATTATTGATCATGAGCAAAGTGTGTTTGTGGATTGGAATCCAATATCCAAAGAATTCAATATTTCCTGGCCCCAGTGACTCTAATTAAGATTCACAACTTCTTAGGCCTTGCTAACTTCTATCGAAGATCCATGTTGGGGTTCTCTTATATCACTTAGAACTTAATTCAAGTGACCAAGGGTGGAGTAAAAACATTTTTCTTTTGTTTGAGTCACAACAGAAGGAATTCAATGAACTAAAACACTATCATTTCTCTACACCAGTACTCACCCTGTCATATTTGCAAAAACCATTTGAGATTAAGACATATACCTCCAATTATGTTATTGGTTTAGTCCTCATTCATTAAGGATATATGATGGCCTATCACAGTGAAACACTCTCTGATACTATCTAGATATACCTCACCTATGATAAGGAGTTGTATACCGTTTGCAGGTCTGTTGACAATGGAAACATTATATTATGGGGAAGGAGTTGATCATCCACATGGATCGAAGGAATATTCAATATAGGCAAGCACAAGGGAAGTTATAGAAGAATATCCATAAAAAATGGTCCAAATACCTACAACACATACATTTGAACATCAAATACAAGAAGGGTAGCACTAATCATGTCATAGTATTGCTTAGTTGGCCCTCAATTGTGGCACTAACCATAGGTTTCAATTCTTGCAAGTATGATACCTCTAGATGGCCACAACTATACAATAGTCACTTGGAAGTTACTACCACATACCAAATGTTGATGACAGGAAAGAAAGTTCCCGACTTCCACCTCCAAGATGCATTGTTGTGGTACCTAGGACACCTTTGTGTTCCTTTAAGAAACCATGCCAAGCTAATATAGGAGGAACATTACAGTCTAGTAGTAGGGAAATAGGTGTGAAGAAATTGGTAGTACTGCTAAAGTATTTTTATTGGATGAGACTTTGGCAATTTTCGCAAGTATATCAAGTCTTGCACCACTCGTGTCATTGCCAAAACAATCATTAATAAGCAAGGTATGTACACCCCTCTACCTACTCCTAACCAACCTTGGGAATCGATATCGATGGACTATATGTCTATACTTTCTTCTACCAAAAATGGTAATGGTTGTGTGTTTGTGGTCATTGATAGATTTTCCAATATGACCATTATGGCTGCTTGCAAGAATATTATCACAATAGAAGCCATTTCCAAGCTCTTATTTGAATGAATGTGGGTACATTTTGGGATTCTGTAGAGCATCATATTATATTAGGATAACTGGTTACTAAGTTCATTCTGGTCAAGCTTCCCTTCATTTTCGGACACCAAGCTCACTAAGTCAACTACCTTCCACTCCCATACTAATGGTCAGATAAAGGTTGTCAACAAGATGATCATGCACATTTTATGCATGCACAACTCCAGGAATTCATGAACATGGGATGAGAGTCTCCACTTTGTTAAAAAAAAATACAACAAATATCTCCATATCTCAATTGATCACAACCCATTTTAGGTGGGTCTGCAATTTAAAGCATTGGATCCCATTGATGTTGACCTGCCAAAATCTAGATATGCTCAATCTGAAACCGACAAAGCTACCAATTTTATTGCAAAAATTCATCACGTCTGTTAATAGTTCCATGATATCTTACAAAAGGTCAGTACTAAGTACAACACAACGATTAGCACCAAGTGATAGAAAATATTCAAGTGGGAGACAAGGTTTGGTTTCATTTGCAGAAGGAACATCTTATAGGGCCCATTAGAAGCTTTGGCCACTTTGTTATATTTAACCTTACACCATCACCTAGGTTGTGGGTGACAAACATTTTGAGCTAAGTATACCCCCATTCCTTGGACTACATGCAATTTTTAATGTGGAACACCTTCATCCATGCTTTCCACCATTGTTGGACACATAAGAAATCATAGATAAGTGAACACTAACAAAGCTCAACCTAGATTTCATTGAATATATTTCAATTGATTAGATTGTGCACACACATCTTAAGATAACTCACCAATATAGGATATAGCCATATCGAGTTGTCAAATTAGGATAGTTCCTACCCCGAGCCAAGTGGCTCACTAAGACCTAAGTTGAGCAGAAGTTTCCCCATCTAATGGAGGCACTCAACCTAATGGGGATTTTTTATTTTTAAAGGGGAAGGAATAATCTAGGTGGATGTTTGTTGGGCATGGAGCCTGATTATCTTCCTAATTCATAAATATTGTTTCATCTATGTTTGGATCCCAGTCCCTAATGAAGGGGTTTGGGGGGCCTTGATCCCCACTGATTCGTTTTTTCTACATCTTTTAGGTCTTGGACTTTTAGAGCCATTTTGAGGCCCTAAACAATGTTTTTTGGGGAAAAAGGATGACAACAGTCATAGAATTGGTCAAAAATCGAAAAATGTATCTATTGGATAGAAATTTCCAATGGGATATCATTCATGCCAAATATATATCATATGCCAAATTTATGACCTTGGGAATTTGATGCTCCAATGTATCTCGTCAGGGCCCATAAGCCTTTGGCGCTTAATCTCCTAGGGTGATGTTTTTATATGTTAGGGTTTCTCATTACTCCTTTATGAAAAATGGCCTCCGATCCTCATTGTTAGATAATTTGGTGAAGGTGTGTAGTCTTCACATCTCTTCTCAAAGATAAGCTACCACTATTCGAGCTAGTTTTTTTTCACTCTGTATTTATACAATTTCAACATTTTCCATTTATTAATACAAGTCCAATTTCACTGTATATCCATGTTTTTCTTACAAATATTTATATTATTTTATCCCCTTCATAAATTCATATTATAATTCAATTACTAATTTTTTTCCTTTGGCCAATGAACCATTTAGAACTAGAAGTTTGGATAATGAACCACTAGTGCTTCATGGTAGGGTGATGAAACACTGTGTGTTTTCCGAATTATTAACTAAACCATTGGATGCTTACTATTGGTGATGAATATATTATTATTTTCTTGTTGGTTGATGAACCACTAATTTATTTATAAATTTCTATTTAACCACTTACATAGCGGATTCAATCCTCAGTAACTGAGCAACACTGCCATTATGGAATTTTGGGTGAATCCTTGTTTTTTGAAACTTAGGGAGTGAGTGACTCACTAGGGTGATTATTTATAGATATTAGTGAATGGACCACATAAATAGTAGACTCCATCTCTTGAGTTTCTGACCAAGAATTTGGTATGAAATTATCCATGTTCAAACATTCCCTTGGAATCTGGATCCAACTTAGGGGTGGTTAGTCGTAAGAGAGATTGTTGTGTAGCTAGCCTATGGTTGGGTGGAGTGGAAGTCCCTCCTTAAATTTACATCTAGTTAAACACACTCAGATATGTATAATGGTCTATTTATATTTGATTATGGATGATGAGTATGCTTGTTATGTTGTTGGATGATGTTATATGGTCCTAGTTCATTCATGAAAAAATGCTTGAATCAATGTATATTCATGGTTGAAAAGTTACCCTTTGTTTTCATGATGGTAATGAATGCTTTAATTTCATGGTTACTACCATATTAAGGAATTAAAGGTTGTATGATATATTTACAATTGGTGGCCTAGAATTTACTTAGGGTTAATCAATCATCTTACAAGTTCCAGTTATATCAAATGTTGGGATTGGGAACTTCACTACCATACTCATGAGTGTATGCTATCTCATATCAATAAGTATCTTTTATATACTACGATATCAATGAATTTTTGGTTAGTGCTATGGAATTTCATAAATCAGGAATGATGAGATAAATATATGGTTTTTGCACAGTTATATGTTGACGTAACATCTTATGATTCATTATTTTAAAACATGATCTGTAACCCTTTTGAATGATAACAAAAAGCATGCATGCCACCTTTCTAATGAACAAAAAAATCCTAATTCATTGATAAAGTATTTGACTTGCAATAGATCTTAGAGCATAACTGCCTTGTATATCTCATCTTGTACAGTGCTAAAATTGCGTGAATTGGCTTTAGAACCATGAATTCCTCTCATTCAGGATCTCATGTAGTTGGGTCTTAATAGTGCCATTTTTATTTACTATAGATGGGGCTCAATAGTTTTGGGAGTCTTTTCTTAGACCATAGTTGTTATCTTTAGGAAAATTTGGTGTTCACGTAGTGCCCTCTACCTTAGGAAATTCCCCTAAATTCTCCTTATTTTCTCTTTTCCTTCAGACTGGTGCAGAGATTTTTTAATCTGAGCATCAAAGGGTTCCATGGGTTAACTTCATTGCGTGGAGGCCAAATCACCATAGGATCATGTTTCCTTCTCAATTTCCTTGTATTTTGGTATATTTCCTACTCAATTGCATTTGTATCCAGGTAAATTACCTTCTCAAGTGTAATTTGTATTTGGGTCGGATAGATTTTTCTAAGTGTGGGATGCATCCAGTGATTTGGGGCGTGCCCAACATGGATGATTCATTCTATGGGGACCAAATATCATTAGTTCTAAATTCCCATCAATTATAACACATCCATGGTTCGAGAGATCCTAATGTGGGAAAGATACGATAGGTCCCGGTTATAGCCGAGGCCATATTACATTGGTAGGTGAATGAGATTCGGGGGATCTAGGATCCGAGGGTGGCAAGTAGTGCACACTCCTATGGATCATGAGATGTATAATAAGCTTTATCTTCCCCTAGACCAATCAGGCGAATCTGGTGATATGGAGGTCTGGGGTTCGAGAAAATTTATCATTATAGGTGTTGATGTTTGAAATCACATCGCTTTGACATCAACAGCTTGAATTCTTGGTAGGGTAGACCAAGAACATTGGGTTTAAACCTATGGATTTATAACCTTCTTTATATATTACACTTATCTATCTAACTATCCTAAATGTAAATGTAGAAATAAAATGATTCTATATGCCTACGCAAAGGAAAAGTGAAACAATACCCCATTTCCTATGAGGAAATATAGTGCATTACTCTAAATGTTAGTTCTAATTCCATATTAATAAAAAAAAATTAATTTTAATTTATCTCCCTTTTTGTAATTATAAATTTTATTATTATCTAAAATAAATAAAATGGATACAAATAAAAAAATGTTTTTTTTTCCACAGAAAAAAATCGAACCATCTATTAATTATAGAAAGTTACATTGCATATGTAGAGCATTTCTGATGAACTCCTTTTCTCCTTGAAAATAGGAAGAGAAGCAGTCTCAATTGTTTTTAAATAGACACAGGTATTTTCTTTAATAGCCCAATCCAAAAAATATTTTTGTTCAAAAGCAATCCTGTTCTGGCATACCTCTTGGGTTCCTTTAAAGGAAGACAATATGAAACAAAGGTGTACATGAACCAGAATTTTGTGTCTATGTGAGCAAAAAGACTATCAAGGCCATTAAGAAACTAGTAGTAAGCACTATCCTGGTTCCTATCCATACAAAAAAACAGAGTTTTATCAGAATTTTAGGGCCTCCTTAAGAAAGGAAAACAACCCTAGAATCCATATGAAGTATTTTGAAAAGTTCAGGAAAAATAAAAACAACAGAAAATGTACATTTAGAGATCCACATTAAAACATACACAACGGCGTTATGCGAAAACAGGCTGTTCAATAGGACAAACTAGCCCATTTTCCTCTTCAACAACTAACCAGGTCCCCAAATCTTGCCAACACCCTCTTTAGATAGGCGGTCTACAACATGGTTTCATTCTCTGTAAAGGTGGCAAACAAAGATCTCAGTGAAATGACATTTTAGACGTGAAATTTCATTAAGTAAAGGAAGCAAAAGATAGTTCCTATAGTGTTGAGTCCCATTGAACCATTTAACGATATTCATAGAGTCCCCGAAATTCTGGGCCATTCTCACATTCCCAAAAGTTAACCAACAGAGGAGAAGGTGAAGAGCTTTTAGTTCAACAAAATTGTTAGTCCCTTGTCCGAGGCCAATAGAAGCTTTGATGACTTTTTCAGATGAAATATTTATAACCAACCCTGCACCACACCTCCCATTTATGTCTGAGGCTTCGTCAAAATAAGCCCATGAAACACCTTCTCTAATCACTTCCTGATGAACAGTTCTGTTTGAAGGGGGGTCTGCGGGGACAGGAATGCTATCATATATTGAAATCCCTTCCGCTGCCAATATTCTAATTGGGAAAGCTAAGTCTTTGAAAATCACTTGATTCCTGGCAATCCACGTCCCCCAGGCTATCAGAAGAGGAAAAGTTCTTACTCTATCATTGGGAGCTTCCTTCCACCACCCGTGCCATGCTTCCTGCACCTCCTGACCTTCCCATCTATAAGGAATTTTGAGAATCCTTAACGATTAAGTCCATAGGCTTAAATTGTATGGGTAGGAGAGGAAAAGATGTTGCACAGATTCCTCGCTAGCTTTGCAGAGAGAGCACCAACCAGGACCAATCTTCCCTCTCCTTTGTAAGAAATCCCATGTAGGAAATCTCTTCTGAAGGACACACCAGAAGAAGAGTCTGGCCTTAGGTGGTCCTTTTATTTTCCAAAGTGGTTTAGCCCACTAAGCTGGGACCTCCCACCCATTTTGAGCCATCAACCAATTATAACCCAACATAAGCGAATAAACCCCATTTTGAGTGTGTACCCATCTGAGTTCATCCCTTGAATCAGTGATCCGAATTGAAGAGTTTTGGAGATCCATTATAAATTTTTCCCACTCTTCCAACCACTGGTCTTCCAATTGGAGGTCCCTTCCAGACAGCCATCCTTGACTCCAGATGGAAGTGTTCCTTTGATCAATCACATGGTTTAAACTATAAAAACTCGTGTTATTTAAGAAAGCGACCAGGTCCTGAGAAAGAGAAAACATATGCATGCAGCCTACCCAAGGATCACGCCCCAGCCTTACCTGAGTTCCATCCCCCACATTCCATGCCAGTCCCTGTTCAAGTATCTTGACAGAGGCTACCACTACCTTCCAAACCACAGAAGCATTTTTGGAAGATTTCTGAGGTAGTCTTATCCATTCAAGTAGTGGAACTGGATCAATATACTTTTTTTTTAGTAACTGAAGTCCAGAGGTTCTCTTCCGAGATGAGTCTCTAGGCGAGCTTAGCTGCAAGTGACTTGGAGAAAGGGAAGATATTTTTAATACCCCACCCTTCCCATTCCTTAGGCCTAACTATTTTATCCCAAGCAATCCAGGGGGTCACATTTTCAGCCTTAGATCCTGCCCACAGAAATCTATTGCAAAGTTTTTCAATGGAAGCCAGTATACCTTTGGGAACCCAAGTAAGACTAGCCTAGTACACAGGGACTGCCAGCAGCACGGATTTTATAAGGACCAACCTCCCTACTCTAGAAAGCCATTTAAAGCTCCAGTGTTTCAATTTTGTTTCGATTTTTGCAAGGAGCCATTTCTAGTCCTGAATCTGGTACTTATCTGGTTTTAAGAAGAAGCCCAAGTATTTGAACTTATCCTGGAGAGACTTGACCTCAAACTGCAAGTAACCTTCCACCCTTTCCACTTCTTCCCTGGTCAAACCCACAATAATTAGAGTTGATTTTTACTCATTTATACAGAGGCCTGTGGATTTCAGGACGAGATCCAGAATATTTTTTAGGGCCCTGCAGTCCTCGACAATTCCATTACTAAACAATAAAATATCATACACAAAGAGTAGATGAGTAACCCAGAGGTTTATCGCCACTTCAATTCCTTTAATGTTTCCTGGTCTCTAGCCCCATGAATCATTAGACTGATACCTTCAGCTGCCAACAAGAAGAGTAACGGAGAAAGAGGATAGCCTTGCCAAAGCCCTCTTTCAGGGTTGAAAAACATAGAAGCATCCCCATTAACCAGGATTGCAATGGAAGACGAAGTGATGCAACCCATTACCCATCTCACAAATTCAAAACTGAAACCAAGATGAGTTAATAACACTCTGAGATACATCCAACTAATTCTGTTGTAGGCCTTCGACAGATCAATTTTTACTATAGCACCTTTCTTCCCTCTTAATTTTAAACTATGGAGAGTTTCTTGAGCTACTCCCACCACCTCATGGATTCTCCTACCATCTAAAAAGCCAAATTTCTCAACCGATATATTCTTGGATAGAAACGGTTTTAGCCTAGAAGCAATGAATTTTGCAATAACTTTATAGATGCAAGTACACAAGGAAATAGGCCTGAAATCATCAAAAGATCTGGGTTGATCAGACTTAGGTATGAGGGCTAATAAAGTAGCGTTGAAAGGTTGATAGATGGTTCCCGTGCACTTGGATTCTTCCACCAGTGCTACCAACTCATCTCCCATTGATTCAAATAAATGATGAAAAAATTCCACCGTCCAGCCATCCGGCCCTGGACTTTTATCCTTCTGCATTTATTTGAGAATGTCTTCAACCTCCTCTCTAGAAACTGGATCCATGATTGAAGCGTTCCCTTCCTCCTCAATATATCTGGGAAAAAAATGGGCCACTCTGATTACCTTAGTAATGGAGGCTTCCTCGGGAGCTCTAAAGAGGCTTTTAAAATTATTAACACCTAAAGAGGCCAGGTCCTCAAAAGTTCGAGCCATCTCCCCATCCTCTTTCTGCATCTCCCGGATAGTATTTTCATTTTTCCTACCTTTGGCATAGTTCTGAAAGAACTTGGTGTTTTCAACCCCTGCCTGCAGCCAGATTGCACAACTTTTCAAATGCTAGCTTTCCTCTTTGAGCTGGAGAATATTTCTCCGAATGGATTCTAGTTCTTTGACTCGATCCCGGGAGTCCAGAGATGTATTGCCATTTCCCTCTAGGCTTTCAAGGAAGTCCAGTTTTGAGTTCAAATTTTTAATAACCTCCTCCTCCTTTAATTTCTTTTGAAAAGCCCACTCTTTTGTTGCTAGCTTCATTCTCTTTAAATTTTCCATAAAAAGATGGCTTTTGCTTTCATCTTCCCTGAAACAATCCTTCCTCCAAGTATCATGAAATAGAGAAATGAAGGATTCGTCATTTAGCCATGAGGGATTGAACTTAAAAGGGGTTCCAGGTTTCTTATAGTCACCTTTTACTTCAAGGAGGACAGGAAAGTGGTCCGAGTGACCCCCCTCCCCAACCCAGTTTCTGAAACTGAAAGCTTCTCCACTAGGTCTTCACTTAGCAGAAAACGGTCTATTTTTTTCCCAACCCAATCTTCTCCTACTCTTCGGTTTCTCCAAGTAGGCTGCATCTTGTGTAAGGAGGCATCCACTAGATGAGAAACAACCAACTTTTTCATAAAGTAATTAGAGAGGGGGTCCGCTCTTGCTAAGGCACCCCAAGATTCTGACTCACCCAATGAGAAGTTAAGGTCTCCTCCAATGATGAGATTTGGATGAGAAAGAAATGATTTCGAGAAAAAGGGGTTCCAGAATCTCCCACGCTCCAAACACGGCCCATAAACATTCAGAAGGATGAGGGGCAAACAAATTTCATTAGAGTAGAGTTCCACAACCAAGGCACTTTTAGATCCCCAAGAGGAACTCTCTCTAAGCTTTCTTGTGTTAAAACCCGTAGCCACCCCCCAGAGCAGCCGTTCGCATCAAGAGCATGGAACTTCCATCCCGGGAATAATTTTGACAGACTCTCTATCACTATTTCCCCTTTCCCCATTGTTTCTTGGAGCAAAATTACATCCTGTTTTAGAATAAAAACCAGTTCCCTTAAAGCTAGCTTTTTAGCCTGGCTAGCTACGCCTCTATAGTTGTAGGACATTACAATCATCGGAGACCCTAAGGGGGTGGCCGCTTTGCTCTAAGCACCCTAGGAAGAGACTGCTGCTTCCCATCAGCTATGTCAATAACAACTTTCATTTGGGCCTTTGACAGATTTGATTTCTTGCCCCTTAACTTCCTTGGACCAACCGACACCGAATCCATCTCAAGACCCCCTATAGCAATCCCTTTCCCCATTCTATTAGCCAGAGGTCTAAGGTTATAAGGAGGGGCTTCAGGAACAGAATCCCAAGAAGGGGCGGTTAAAGAAACACCTTCCAAAGAAGAAACGCAGGACACGGATGGAGACGGGACTCAGAAGATGATACTGTCAACTGAAGCTTGAAACATATTTAAGTCAAAAATATCTTGCGAGAGCTTCCTAGAAGAACTAGGCTCATCATTATCTGACTGAGAAAAGAAAAAAGATGTACATTGAGAGGAGAGAGGAGTAAGAGGCATACTCGCCTGAGACGCCTCGACAATCTCAAAAACGGAAGGGGGTACCAAGGAGGACACCGAAGCAATCAAATTATTAGAAGAGGAATTCTCGACCCGAACCTGCTCCACTATCTCCTTCTTCTCTGTGTCAGCCCCCAAATCTTCATTCATCAGCTCTGGCTCTTTATCCTTTTCCTTTTCCTCATGAAGAGGTTCCTCCTGAATAATGAAATTCCTCCTTTTCCTTCGACGAAGATGGTGACCCAGAGGAAAATCCATTTCCAAATGTCCATATTTATGGCATCTGTGACATCTGAAAGGGAGATTTTTGTAGTCCAAAGTCTGCAAAAATTCCAACTCCCTATAATTCAAAGTCATAGCGTCTGCCAAACCTTCTCTAGGATTGAGGCTGACCAAAATACGGGCCACACTCCAGTATCTTGTTTGAATATAGGACCTATCAACCTCTAAGAATTTTCCCAGAGTATTTCCTATAGAAATGAAAGTCGAATCAGTCCAGAATGGGATAGAAAGATCGGGCAGTTTGACCCACACAGGTGATTATGCCATCTTCTCTTTCTGGGCATCAAACAAGGGAGTCCATCTTCGGAACAAGATCGACCGCTTCCCAAAACACCAGTTCCTATCCATCACCTAATAAGCATGATCCTTTTGGTCAAATCGGATGCTAAACCAGCCTATGTCCAAAATTTTTATCTCATTCAACTGCTCTGGGGCTTCTTTCCACTCCGATTGAGTCTAGTCTATAATGTAGTCCGCCGAGAATTTTCTACTGCGAACTCTACCGACCAACATTGCTTCAGAGGCTTCCATTTCCTTGTCTATGCAAATATCCACATCAAGAACGCAACAAGGGCGGTCTTATTTCTTTCTGATAGGCTTGTTTTTCTTCCTTTTTCCACCCCCAATTTCCTTCTTTCCTTCACCCTCACCCAGCTCCTGAATAACTGGAGCATCATTCCTTGCAGCCTTAGGCGACCCAGGTCGCCTTCCAACAGTATCCTTATTTCCTTCCTTCACCACCAACTCCTCCCCCGCAATTCCAAGCACATCCTCCTGTCTCGGCCCTAGCTCTTGATTACCTTCTTCAAACCCTCTCAGCTTCTCATCTACAACATCATTTGAAGACACCCTTGATTTTCTATGAATGAGGGCTTATGACTTAAGATTTCTAGGCAAGAACTCTTCTAACCCCTCAAAATTCCCTAGCACTTGAGGAGCAATAGGTATCGATAGTCGAGAACAGAGGTAGCCTTGACTTATCACAGGGTTCCTGAACCTTGGAGTATCTCCCCTATACCCTACTCCTAAGGAGGCTCTATAGCTCTGGCTACCTTCCCTAGGGATTTTAGTCCCGCCAGGCTATGAAACCTGTAGCTAACCACAACATCTTCAAGACCACCAATAAAAATAGGGTTAACCGGAGTACTTGGGCGCCAAGATAATGGAATGTGCAGAGGTTCCTTTTATCCAGACCCGTCCTTTATCCACAGTAAGAGTTTTGAGCTTGTGCCTGACCCGAAGGAATCTCACTCCTCCAGCAGCCACTCCACGTACTCTGGAGTGTTTCTTCTAGAAATGATGCTCCATTCGCATAACATTCAACTCCTGTCGCCTCATCGATATCTTGGGAATTCTCAATGCTATTCGACAAGTATAGCTCCAATTTTTTCTCAAAAACTTCATGCCCCTAGCAATTTAATAGATCTTCAGGCGTCGACTCCATGTCTACGAGCTCACGATCAAAACCCATAACTGTGGCAGCCACCGCCTCTTATCCCGACACAAAAAAGCTAAAAATCCATGCCGCTCCACAAACCCTAGAACAAGAACTCCATCGGTGTAGGCTGTAACGGAAACTAACCTTGATCCCCATTCTGAAAACCAGACAAAATAGACAGATTCAGGCCATGGATCGGTCGCCTCAAGATCTGCAAACCCATGTCCAGCTGTTGCTCCAGCCCTGACAAAGACGTATACCAGTCACCTCAGCCTGCGTCGCATCGAGATGGACCATCACAGGGCTGAAACCAGAAACCATAAGGGTTTTTTCCTTCGCCATCACAAATATAAAAATTTTAAGAAATAGATTTGAAGAAATAAATAACTAAAGAAAAGAGGATTAGTAAGTTTTTATTTAAAGCTTAATTATTATATTAATATTTTATTTTTCTATATTATAAATAAAAAGAAAAGCAAAAAAAAGATAGTATATAAGGAAACTAGTTATAAAATCTAGGTTGCATGAGAGTTGAATTTTAAATATTTTAAATGTTATTATTTATTTTTTATTTAAAGAAAAAATAATTACTTGAAAATAATGCAATGCATTTACGTATCAAAAAAAAAAAATGAGCTCTAATAAATGAAAATTAAAACTGAAATGTCATGAAACCTGAGATGGGTATTTGGCTAGAAAAGGAATTTTTATTTTTTGTGTAATTCAATACAAAACTCTACAAAAATAATATTGTAGAATCTGTTTATTGATGAAAATAGGCTCGAAGACATATAAATGGAAGGACAGTATTCCCGAGTCAAACTTGACGAACTGTTGGCAGAAGTAAAGTTGATGAGCCTTAGTATTGCAAAAATTATGTTGCAACTCCCAAGGCTACCAGCTTAAATTATCAACCCGGGGTTCAAAAAAAATTAAGAGGTATCGAAATTATATGTGCAGCATGCAATGTGCCCTTCTTACATTGATCTCATGCAATGAAGTGATTATCATGAAATCTAACCTAAACTAATTGCAGAAATGGAAACCTTAATCTATTGCAAGAAACAAAAGAAAAGGAAAGAAAACGTATTCTAATTGCATAAAATAAAGAGAATGAACAAAATTTCAATCATTGCATTTAAAAAATATTAGATCTTGTAACAGAGTTCATTAGGTGCTTCATAGAGTAATCATGAAAATCATCACTATGTCATTCAATTTATGAACCTATCTACTAACCCTTAATTTTTGGAATGTGTTGTAGTGGAAAAAGGGGAAGTATAAGTGACCTTTGGTCTTTCTTAATCATGGATTCAAATCCTGGAGGCCATTATTCAATCCCAAAATGAAAAAATCAAGGTTTTAAGGAAATTGTAGCCAAGTTTAGACATTGCTCTAAGATACTCAAGACTGCTACAAGACTGCTACTACTCAAGATAACTTGTTGAATTCCAAATAAAATCAAATGAAAATGAGATGAGATTTTTTTTTTATTTAGTAGGATTTACTAGGACTCCATTCCAAGTGGAATCACTCAAAAATACACATGTTAACATTTGCTAAAAAATAGCAGAAAATTACTACTCTAAAAACTAGAAATTCAAGAATTAGTGAGCTAGTTAACCTATCAAATTCCAACCTGATCAAGTGAAAATTATATGGGATAAATTTTGTTATTAACTTGAATGATTTTATGACTCAATAAAACTGTAATCATCTCAAATTAATCTCATTAACACGTTCTAAAAAAGAGCATAAAATTATTACTATTTTTCTACAAGAGACTTTCAGAAATTATAGATTTGTGAACTAGTAAACCAATCCAAGTAGCTTAATGATGAATATGAATTTTAAAAGTTTTTATAAGGATGAATGATTCTTTTGAATCTATAAATAACCTTAAAAACAACTCACTTCAATCATTTAACAAATATGACCTACAAAAAAAGAGGCATGAACAATAAATGTAGAAATAAGAGATGCAAGTGAAAAAGGCATTCAAAGGAAATAAATAAATTGTACAATAGGGATCTGAGGCTCATGGGATGGAAAAAACCAAGGATAATCAGATTCCTATGAAGGAAACCAAGATTTAGAAGCTAAAAATGGCACCAAAATTTATTATTTGAATCAATACAATTACATTCATACTAGAAATGAAAGTGGAGCTACTAAATAACAAGTTTTCTCCACAAGAATACTAAGAAATACATGCACTAACTAGAGTAATATTTGAATTAGTACTTATACAAATATATGGGGAAGAATCATCTTTGAAATGAGGTATATTTTCCATCCAAAATCCCTCAAAAAGTGGATTTGGTTCCCAAAACTAGGAATTTGCATTAAATGACAAGGAGAAAATTCCTATATTTTCTCAATCACTAGAGCTACAAAATATATTAGATTATTTCATAGCATCCTATTCATTTGTTATCCAAACTTGGTCCTCCTATAGTAGGGAGCAAGTACCTAGATTATCTCATCCTCCAAATCTTCATAATTCGCCCAATATTCTCATAGTATTCTACAAAAATAAATAATATTAGGAACATAATATGCAATTATATCTAAACCTTCATAATGAACATATTAAAGTCAAAAATATGTTATCCAATGAAAAAAATGAGGTTTAATGTGTTGAAGGATGGTCATATGGGCCTTAATTTATGTCTAATTTGGAGGCCCATCATACCCCCCTACTGAAAGTGTTGCTCATCCTCTAAGTAACTTAGTGACCTAATTGTGCCTCATTCATGGCCATGTTGGTCTCCCTGATCTATCTTGTAGTTTTTCAACTCTTTCCTGTAGCAATATTCTATCTTCCTGTAGTGGCTATCTTCCTTCCTTTAGCATCTATATTTTCTCCTGTAGCGACTTTGTTTTCTCCCATAGTAGGGAAGTTGGTTCCTTGAGTTGCATGGCTGTGATTGATCTAGTGGTGGTCCTTCTCATGGGTTTCAAAAGTTTCCTCCCCTTTGATTTAAGGGAGGTGACCTCCTCAATTTTCCTTTCACCTTGTCCCAAATCCATTCCCTAGTGACTAGCTGATTCCTCAATTATAATTGGGACATTGGAGGGAGTTTTAGGCTTCACTTTTTTGATCCTTGTGTTCTTTATCCTGTTAAAGTACAAGGGTCCCTTCTTGGAATACCTTATCTTGGTCTTGACGGGTGTGATAAGTATGGACAATGTAGCAACCACCTCTTGCTCTGTGTTTCCTAGTGAGAGGCTCATTTGATGCCCCTTTTTTCCTATATTCTATGATCTAGAGGGATCTCCATGGGTCTCTTCTTTTTCTTTTTGTGTTCTTTCTTCTTATTTCCCTTCTTCTTCTTCTTCTTCCATATTTTCTCCTTCATTTTCCTCTTCTACTTCTTCTTCTTCTTCTTTCCTACCTCCAGCACTAGATTTTGGTGTACCTTCTTTTTGTGTTGTGGCAAGGGTTTGTGTCTCAACGAAGGCCTCTTTTTAGTCAGAGAGGGAGAATAATTATATCATTTTCTTAAAAAAAAACTACCTCTAATCCCACTCTGCCTTTCTTATGTAAGAAAATATTTTTTTTAAAGTAATTTAACACTACAGGGGCTTGCTACATGATCCTTGTAGTAGGTATAAGTTTACTCACAATTGCATGGAGAATGAGGAGAAAAGATGCCACTTACCATTTTGGGGGTGAATTATTTATATGTTTAAGGGGGTTTGGAGGAAGGTTCTCGATGGTTTGGACCCTTGTTCACCTCTTGTCCCAATCTTGTAGCATATCCCCTGTGATCTTATAGAAATTGTGATATTCCTGTAGCAACTGTGTCTGATCTTGTAGCACCTGCAAATGGACTATTTATCTCTTTTGTAGCAGCCTAGGGGACCCATAGTCATTAGTAGATTGAATCTCATTGTCTTAGTGAGCCTCTCTTACTATTTTAGGAATGAACCTCTAAGTACAACTAAGATTCAAGATTTTCCTTTTATTCCTCTTGTGGTAGTGGCCTTAGTGTGTTGGGTGAGTTATTATCCCCCACCTACATATTCCCCTTATAGAGCCGTTAACCCACTCACAATTATCACTCTCTTTTTTTGTCATTTTCCACGTTACATGAGTGAGGGAATTAACTCCACTTAAATGTTCGAGGGTGGTCTAGATTTTTTGCCACCTTCATCCTACAAAACCTTCTCTCTTGTGCATTGACAAAAAAATTACAACCATAATACTCTCAAGAGAATAGGTGAAGAATATTGCATACCTACGCCTACCTGATGGTCTATGGTTTCCTTGATGTCTGCATGCTACTTCAGAATTGGTGGTTGATATGTTGGCTATTTGGAGGAGCCATTTTCTATGCTAGTTGCTTCATTATTTGGGCTTGCTTTGAAAACATATTTTTGTAGTTTTTGATAGGCATCTGACTAAGTGAAATATGTTAATGTAGGTTATTCAAATGGTGGATCAATCTGTTGTTGTTAGAGATGAATACCAACCCTATAGCATCTCCTCGAGAGTTGTGTGGCTTCCTAAGATAAAAAAATGGTCCTTAAATGCTTTAGGATGGATAAGTATTCACTTTACTATTGTTAATTGTCTCCAACTATGGTTCTGTAGGGTTTGTGTAGGTTGCTAAAAGATTGGATTGTTTCTTGTAGTAGTTACACAAACCCCTCCAATGTCAGAATAATATTCATGCAATGCATTAAAAATATATGATAAATTCATGGTGAGCTCATAGGTTGGGACTAGAAGTTTTAGTGGTGGTGAAAATTTTGGAAGAATGGGTGAAAATGAGCTTTTTTCATGAAAAAAGATGAATTCTTTTATGGAAAAGTGACTAAATGGTGTGGAGAATGGATATACACTTGCATATTTCACAAATTTCTTCAAATGATAATTGGTATATCTCACCTCTACTCATGAGATGAAGGAGATCAATCCACTCATCCCTAATTTTTCTAAGTAAGAGGGTTTTTAGTATGTCATATCCTAAATGATGTAATTTTTCCCTGTTAACATCAGACATAAATCTCTCTATTAGATCATCAAGGCTCTCATTTTATTTTTGAGTCATTATAAATATTTTTTCTTTAAGGTTATGATCTTTATATTTTTATAGAAATATCTTTTGCATATCATTCCATGATCAACTTATTGAATTAGTCCCTAAACCCATGAACCATTTAAGAGCTATATCCTTCAATGTTTCCAGAAACAATAACATTTTTTTAGTGTTTAATAAGTAACCATAAGATCTGCAAAGTATTTCGAATTCATAGAGAAAGGTTTCCGGATCCTTTGACGTCATACCATGGAAGTTGGGAAGGAAATATGGAGGGACGTTCTTCATATGAACACTGATATGGGAAATCTAAGAGGATATTCTTCATTGTCATCATCTCCATCCATTTCTTCTACCTTCTCTACCACCACTTCTTATTTTACTTGAAAAAGTGGATGGTGACGTGGTTCTTACTACACCACATGATCAAATGGGGGGGTTTGTGTTGGAGAAGTATTTTTTTTTCAATAAGAAATTTATTGTAATGCAATTTTCTTTTTTTGAAATGAAATATGCCTAATGCAAATATTTTTTTTATGCATAATTAAAATAAATGAATCAACTAGGGTAGAAAACAATGCATACTTTGACACCTCCTTGACAACAACTCCAATAAGCGATGAGCCTCAATATTGCAACAAGAATGCTACAACTCCCAACGCTACCAACTTAAATTATCAATCAGGGGTTCGTAAGAACTTAAGAGGTGTTGACACTTATGTGTAACACATAATGTGTCCTTATTTCGTTGATCTGATGCAATGAAGTGAATATCATGAAATATAACCTAAACTAGTTGCACAAATGGAAATGCTTGAAATGGAAACCTTAATCTATTACAGGAAAAAAATAAAAGGAAAGAAATCCTACTCTAATTTCATAAAGTAAAGAGAATGAACCAAATATCAATCATTTCATTCAAAAAATACTAGACCTTGTTATAGAGTTCATTAGGTGCTTCATAAAATAATCATGAAAATCATCACTATGTCATTAATTCAATTCATGAAGCTGTCTACTAACCCTTTATTGTTGGAATGTGTTGCAGTGACAAAAAGGGAAGTCCTAGGTGGTATTTTTTATTCCTCAATCATTTATTTAAAGCTTGTAGGTCATTATTCAATCGCAAAATGAAAAAAACAAGGTCTTTAAGGCAAATATGGTTGTGTTTAGATAGACTACAAGATACTCAAGACTCCTACAAGACTGCTACTCCTCGTGATAACTTGTCGAATTCCAAATCAAGTCAAACTAAAATGAGATATGATTTTCATTTATTATGTAGGATTTACTAGGACTCCATTCCAAGTGGAATAACTCAAAAATACCCCTGTTAACATGTACTAAAAAATAGCAGAAAATTACTACTCTAAAAACCAGAAATTCAAGAATTAGTGAGCTAGTTAACATATCAAATTCCTAACCTGATCAAGTTCAAATGATATGGGTGAATTTTTATATTAACTTGAATGATTTTATGAATCAATACAAGTGTAATAATATCAAATGAATCTCATTATCATGCTCTAAAAAAGAGCATAAAATTACTACTATTTTTTTACAAGAGACTTTTAGAAATTCTAGATTTGTGAACTAGTAAACCAATCCAAGTAGCTCAATGATTAATATGAATTTTATAAGTTTTTATGAGGATGAATAATTAGTTTGACTCTATAAATAAACTTTAAAACAACTCACTTCAATCATTTAACCAATACGACCTACAACAAAAGAGGCATGAACACTAAATGCATAAATAAGAGATGCATGTGAAAAAGACATTCAAAGGAAATAAATAAATTTTATAATAGGCTTTGAGGCTCCTAGGATGGTCAAGCCCAAGGATACTCAAATTACTATGAATAAAACCAAGATTTATAAGCTAAAAATGACATCAAACTTCATTATTATTATTTATGAATATACATTCAGGCTAAAATCCTTGTTTGTTTCAGTGTGTGGTATGTAACTGCTGTATAAGAGTAGTCAATCATTGAGGAGAAACGAGTGTTAAATGATGTTGCACTTGACCATACAAATGGGGAGAAGCCACATCAAAGAGTTTATGCATAGAAGAAGGAGATGGATGTTGTGGAGAAATTGTGATGATAATGATTTGAAGGATTTCGAGTGTCGATCTTAGTTGAAAATATTTGGGAAGAAATTCAAAATTTAGACTAGGTATAAATATGCAACATATATTTTTAATACAGATGAAATTGATTATGGGATCAATTCCTCCAGAGGAATATTGCAAGCTATGTATTTTGAATAAAGAGGTTGCATGGTGTTTTCAATGGTGTGAAAAAAGTTGTTGCTGGTTGAAGCGTTGGTGCATTTTTCTTGTGGAACTTGTGAAAATGAATGAATCCTGTGAGACAATGATATAACAAGATATATTGCGGCCCTGGTGTGAATTTTGCGAAGAGACCCATTTGTGAATGAAATTTCCATCTAGAGGAACTTGGACATTAAATTCATCATTGATATTAGTGTAAAATTTTTGTTCGCATTCAATATTCGCACTGTAACAATTGAATCCAAAGTTGGTTCTAATGATTTCCAAAGGTGATAGTTTCTTGTTCTTCAAGAGGAACCTACAAATTTCACCAATGAAGAGGAATTTTATGGTGTTCAATCCTCTCTTTCCTAGCAACGATGATCGATGGATTTTTAGGGTGTCAACAACTAACTACAGTGGGGGGATTTTTTTCAAATATTTCAGATATCACTTTTGATTGAAAAAAAATGGTATCTTTTCCCTTATTACCAGACTTGTTCCAAGAATAGAAGAATCTTCAGGATTAAATTTTATCGAATAAATTTTATTTTTGTCATCTCCAACAAAAGTAGACTTTGTTGTATGAGATCTAGGTACAGTTGTAAGGAGCAACCAATGTATGAAGGAGTGATCCATATGTATGAATCTCTTACTGCAAGAACTGTAGATCCAGAAGGAGAAACACTGACTCTAAGGAGAAACACTGAGTATTGAAGATATACACTTTGAAATCGTTGTGTGGTCATTGTGTTGAAGTGTCGCTTGTATGACCATTCCAATGTATAACCAGAATAGAGGCTTAGAGAAGCCACCAGCTTGAACAAAACAATATTGAGGGAGAAACTTGCATGGAAGGAATCTTGAGGAGCTACGTTGAGGAGATAAGTGGGGAAAAATCCAACGTGTGGAGAATGTGAGCCACCTCCATGAAGCCTTATTTTTCACCCTTTTATAAAGTAATTTCATAAACAAAAAATAATGGAAGTTTAAAAGGGGTAATAAAGTGAAGTTTTTATAATGGAGTGATAAATGATTTTTGGAGTCATAAGTTGATTTTTTAATAATGGAGTAATAAGGGTATATATTTTGAAGGCTTGGAAATATTCAATAGTAAAATTAGTAAGAGAGTCATGTCAAAACAATATTGAATTGTATTGTAGCTTGAAAATCATCATCTTTTGTAAGTTAATTTGAGTTGTATCGGGTGCATTCTCGGTTGAACCTGACACCCAAGCATTTTCCACCATGTATATTGTCTCTTGATATTATTATTTGTTTTTTAATTATTTTCATTAAGTCATTTTCACTTGTCATCTACTCATTGTAAAATCATTAACTTGGGTGAATTTTCGGTGGTATCTGACACCCTGAACTTGTTAAAACTAAATCAGGTGGGTGTGAAATTGAAAGAAGGAAAGTTCGAATCTAAGATCAAGTAAGTGTGAAAATCAATCAAGTCTTAAAAGAAAGCAAGAGTGAGTTCAAGCAATCGAGTTCAAATGGAGCAAATAATTCAGTTGTTAGAGTATCTGAACAATATCATACTATCCACTGTTGAGGACATAGTGAAAATTAACAAATTCACTCCTACTGATATTAATAGGCATCTACATTATATACATGAGACCGCTAACTTTCTATAACTTGAATCACAACTACAACATGATGAGCTGCAACAGAGGAGTCATAAGTTTTTCAACAACACAACTTCAAATGATGGAGATGATCCCAAGCCACTCAACGATACAATTTCAAGTGTACCAGATGTACATGATTAAGTCCAGCCTTATTTTTCCAAGCCAATCATCAAACCATGGGAAAAAATTCAGTGCAAAAAAAATCGATATGGTTTAGGATATGGAAAAAATTACAATAAATTGTATATTCCTGATTATGGTTTTCTCTCTTCATATTGGAATTTTGGCATCCAATTTTGGCCATTTTTCAAGTAGTTTTTTATTGAGGCTTAGCTCAACAATTTCAGCATGAATACTTAGATATGGTGCAAGGTTCTTACTTTGGATTTATGATTCAGGGGAGGATGTTAGCCTCATACTCACATAAACAATCAATAAGTCCAAGTATTCACAAAATAATAAGATTATGAAACTTGGAAATATAATTCCTACTTGTCTTTGGTGTGCTCATCAATTCTAGAATGATTTGTTTCCTAATACCTTGAAGTTTGTTAAGGTCTAGTTGATTGAGATATTCTTTCCAACTAGTTAGCCTCCTAGATTGCTGTATAGTTGAGATATTCACTCAACCAAGAGATTGTATCTCCAATATAGACTAACTATCTTGAGAGATAGCTTGATGTATTTATAATGTATCATTATAATTATTTTTTAATATAAATTAAGGCTAAAATCATTTTCTTCCAAGTTTTCGGTCTCTCTGATATTATTTATTTTCATTTATTATTTTCATCTAAACCTTCATAATCAACATATTAAATTCAAAAAGATGACATATAATGAAAAAATAGAGGTTTAATGTGCTAAGGGATGGTATTAAGGCCCATCAAAAATCATTCTCCTTCATCTGACCATCAACTCATGGAGCTCGACCTTCACCTCCTCGGACACACTTGAAAGAACATCTCAAAATTCCATAACACTTCGGTGCAAAAGTTAGGATTTCCTTGAATTGGATGGATGAATTATTTTATACAACTTTTGAGGTTGATTGGTAATTCATATCATATTGGGATGACTGGAAACTTTCTCAAATAAAATTAAATTAAATAAATAAAAACCTTTTGCCACTTTTTCCAATTTTAAAAATTGGAAACAATAAATTTTTATATATTTCCTTTTGATTCCATGTAAGTTTATTTGAGTTTTTTTGTTTCCCATTTGGTTTTCATGTGCATATAGACTTGGATTTTGGATGAAATTCTTGATCCATTGACTTGGTGGGACTTGGTAGATATTATGAAAATGGAAATTTGGAAAGACACATCACATTATTTGATTTGGGAGTATGCGATGTTTTGTTTAAAAAGGAGTGGGAAAGATTAATATATTTATATATTAATCACATAAGGATTGAGCTTACATTTACATACATATATGACTTGAAAATGTTAGGAATATGAAGAAGATGCTTTTTTTATCAGCATAAAAAATAATATATGTATTGGATGCATGCCATAAACCTTCTTTCTTGAAAATGTTTTATCATCCCCTTTGCACATGGAGACAAGGGAACATAACAATATATGTTATTATTTATGATTCACTTTCGAGCCTTTTGAGGAAAGAAAAAAGAGATGTATATGCCATATGAAATTTGTCACTTTATTAAATGAGTGTGACATTTGAATTTTATTTTTATGAGTTTTTGGAGAAAAATGATAATGAGAGGGATGGACGGTGAACATGGAAATTAAAAGAGGGATACAAAAAAAATTCCAAGAATTGCGTCAATATCGCTAAGAACATTTGAACTTAACAAATACTCATATTTCACCATAATTGAAATTGTCACCATTTGAGAAAGTCAATATTTGTGAGAAGAGTGCCCATAAAATTTTAACAATGAAAGAAGTGTTGAATAAATTCATCTTAAAAAATTTCCAACCAAATGATTGTGTCACTTACAACAATATGCAAGCATAAATTTTATAGAGTCAAGAAAATTTTGCAGAGTCAAAGACGTAGAAAGAGTGAAGAAAACTGGTCAAAAAACAAACTATGACGAACAAGGTCAACAAGATTACAAGATAAGTCTTTGTTAAAATATGCAACTAAAGTCAAATTCCACTTTGGAAATCTCATTTGATGGAGATGGTGATCTCATTGAATTCCTCTTTTCAAGAGAACCAAAATCAACCTAAAGATTATCTAATTTGGATAAGGGAAAGTGTATTTTTGAATTATAAGCCCACATGTGCATATTTGATCCAGTTGGCCCTAAAGAAAATTGGACACCCTCGAAAGGCTATAAATACAAGAGACCTCCACCTCATTTGGAAATCATCATGAGACACTCTTTTATTTCTCTTTCTTTTTTTTGGCTCACACAGGTCCGAGGAAGATCTGCGAAGGAAAAAGTTCGGTTGAAGATGAAATTGCGGGGTTCGAAGCTCACATTTCTATTTTAGGGTTTTGGGATTCAGTCACAAGCATGATACAAGATGAACACAACCACATTCACTCACTAAATGACTCACCCGTGTGACCAAATCATATCAGTCACATGCACAACTTGTCCTCCATGCGACCGAAATCTAGGGTTTTAGAATCATAGTCGTAGACTATCCAAGGGCTGAATTCAACCACAATCATTGGATTACAGGCTCAAGGGAGCGACTAGACCTTTCCACTCACATGCATGATTACTCCTCCATGCAACTAGGACCTAAATTCTTGTTTTTTTTTGTTATCCAAAATTTTTTCTCATTGACCGTAGTGTTCGGCAGTTGACCACAAATAGTGACAGTTCATTACATGCTTCAGAATGAGGGTTTTGAGTATAAGCATTGATGGGTTCATTTCATGGATGTTGTAGTTTTTTTTGCTAGATAGTTGCACAAATGAAGATATGGATCATTGTACTCTCTTTTTCTGAATCATTCAATGAAAATATAATAAGAAGAATAATTTGAAAGGGTTTTCCCCATAGTGGGGTTTTCCTTGGTCTCCAACCAATCTTGGTGTCTCTATGTGTGAATTATTTTCTTTTATTGTTCCTTTTTGTTTTGTTGCATTGATGATGATGATATTTTTTTTCTACATAGTTGCATATGCCGCTGAATAATGATGTAAATATGAATAATGTAATAATGTTATGGGGTGAATTTAATGTGTAAATGAATAAATTCAATTATCAAATCAAAGAACTATATATCCCTAAGAAAAATTAACATGGTTTCAAAGTTGGGCTGAATAAAAGTCATGGGGATCACCCCTATGATAACACCATTGATGGATGCAAGAGAGGATGATGGTGACCTAAAATAATTCTAAGGTTTGAAGAAAACCTTAGTCAATTTATGTGTTAGGGTTTGATGGTTATTATGAGGTTAGGGTTTGGGAGAAACTCTAGTTTATGGGAAATATTTGAGATATGAAATATAAAAACCCTAGCATGGTCAATGTGAAGATGCTCAAGCACTTGTCACAGATTTAATGAAGCTCTAGATGGGAAAGTTTCTATTATGTTTTGTTGATGATGAAGGTGATGAATGGAAAATGATGTCTCTTGAAGGCTAGTTCAAGAGGGAGATGATCAACTCTCATTGAAGAATATTATTTTTTGACTTATAATGCTCCTTTATGTCCTTACTTTTGTTTAGAACATATGGATCTGATTATTGTTCTGATTATTACATATACTTCCTTCATATTTGAGTATTTGGATGATTCTGACCTCCTGACGAGTTGGGATAAGAGAATCCCTCTTGAGGATCATGGCTAGTGCAAGAAGAGAAGAACTAGAATTTTAAAAGGGAAAGAGGCACTTGAAGAAAAAGTGATAAATTTTTGCAAGCTGCCTATGAGAAGGTGCACAAGTATCTGTATACTACAAGGTATGCATGTTATATTGTTTTAATGTTATGTTTTAGCTGTAATATTGGATGGAAAGGTAAGCCCTAATGTATGAGAAGCATATCACCTTCACAAATGACTCATGCATATGAAATTTTGATTAATGATACTCATGATGAGATGGTGTATTTAGTATTGAGAAAGTAACTAACATTCTATTAATTTGTGGTAGAGATGCACATAGACATTGATTTTTTATACTCTTGATATTTGGAAAGAATATTTCAGTTTAGACATGATGAATTTTTTGATACTATGTAGATACATGGAAATATTGATTTCTGATATAAATGGTAACTTGGTGCTATTTATAATGTTTGTAAAAAACATAGTAGCCATGATGATATAATTACAACTATGAGATTGATATTCAATATATTTTATTGACCATGGTTATGATTTGATGTGCTTAGTAATCATGGAATATGGTAAAATTGAATGCCCCGACTCGATGGACTGAGTTATATGACAGATACTAGTATTATATATTCGACACTAACCCTTGATGAAATATTGATGTCATGATGTAATGGTGAAATGGACGATGCTAGCATGTTATGACCATGATGGATATATGTTTGAATTTATGATCTAAGAGTATGACAGTATTATAGACAGGTTGATGACTTGAATGAAGATGACTGAAGTGGCTTCCCATTTAGAGGGAGAATCTCTCTGTAAGATCCTTACTCCTATTATCATTTACATAGAATATTTTTTACTATTGAAGTATGATTTATGGGCATGAATAGACAAATATCTGATATTGTTAGTCTGAAGCACAGTTTTGACCCGAGAAGAGAGATTTTTCCCTTACTCTAAGCCTTAGTTGCATGGATGAAAGCTCACATGTACGACTATAGCCTCTCAACCACAAGGAAGTAAGCTATCCTCTCCACCACACAGAAGAAGGCCTATGGGCACAATTATACCTATAGGTAACCAAAGTGAAGTTTTGTGCATAAAATCATAAGTTCACCTAAAGGATGATAGTCCTACAAGGAGAAGACAACACTAAGTTCTATCAACAGGGAAGTTTGAATGTTTGACTTACTATAATGTGAATATGTTGACTAAACTTGTGTTTGTAGGTGACTGAGATATGTATATAAATAGGTCATTATGATTTTAGCTGATTGATATAGATAAAAAATATTTGACATGATGATTAATAATGATTTAGAACTTTGACTTGATGTTGAGATATGTTTTGGGATATAGATCTCTCTTTGATAGAAAATTTGGATCTGACTTGATGACTAATGATTTGATTTGATGACTAATTATTTTCCTTGATAACAATGCTAAATGGGCGTAGTATCTTTTAGTGAATAATATTGGTATTTGATAATGATTTTGTATTGGCCTCATTGTCCTTAGCACAATGGTTGAATTATAAACATGTGTGATTCAGTGTGAAGTAATCTCACAGTAAATGGAGGGAACCTGCACGGATTATCTTTAGTATATGCATATAGTGACTTATATTATGATCATGAGGATGGCATGATAAATTTTGGTTTGATATTTCTTGGTAAATGATAATTTTTTGGCATAAAAATATATGAACTCACAACATGATATTTGAATGAGAGCTCTACCTGTCGCCTGGTCTAAAGAATTTGTTACAGTGAAATTTTTTATATTAGTTTTTCTTTGACATCTAATATTTGATAATATAATTTAGTTGACTTGATTGCACAATATTGATCTAAGTAAGAGTGAGAATATTGGTTTGATAAAGTGTTATTTTTACAGAAAGAAAAGTATGAAGCAAGCTCCCTAATCCTGATATGTCTACACTGACATTTATTTGGTGAGAATATGAGTCGATCTAAACCTCTACTTTAAAAGGGGTCGAAGGTATGCCTTTGAATTTGGTTTTATATAATGATGATATATTCTTGATATGAAATGAGCCTCTGGTGATCAAAGTAAGAGGGAGATGGCCTCCAAATTTCAAAATGATGAATCATGGCTTGATAAATTACTTTCTGATGTTTGAAAAATAAAATCTATATCGTGAAGTTGTTGAAAAATGTTTGGAAAGTAATAAAAATCCTTGGAAATTACGATTGGATTTCAAGAAGTGATGAAGATACATTGTTAAAATTGACTTGGCAACCAACAACTGATTGAATCATTTATGTTCCAACTCTCGTCTGTGTATATATATATATATATAGTGTTCTGATATGATATTATGATGTCATATATGAATAGGAGATAAATGCTATTGAGAGATGATGATTACCAGATATGACCACGATGATATGTTGTTTATCTACAGAGAGCATCGTTGATCAAGAACATTGAGCCAACTCTTCCCCCCCTGTCTAAGCTCCCAGGGTAATGAATTGAGATAAAGGGCTCCTGGGGTTGAGGGATCTCTAGAAAATAGGGTCGTAAATTTTTCTCCCCCATCTGTCACCCATAGGGTTGGATATTTTTCTCCCCTATCTTGGTATTTGTAGATTATACCCTAGTTGGCATCATACCCACAAGCTAGTCTTGTTGGGATTACCGCTCCCCATATGAACAATGAGTTGAGAGTGTACGTTGGGTGAAAAATCCAAGCTAATTATGATGCAGGTGTTCTACCACATGACTCTTGAGGATCATTGATGGGGAGATTGGAAATAAATAGGATGGGTTGATATCTGCTCCCCTATATCACCTATTTCTCGATATGGGGTCATAGATGTTTACCTCCCCCATGAGGTTCCAGGTTGAGATGTGCTCCTCGATGTGGTTCCAGGTTGAGATAGGATCCTTAATGATATGCTCTCTGATGATGATGCAAACCATATACTGAGCTCCTCGCTAATGTTTCCTGGGTGGTAGCATTAGGCTTCCTGCTGGGAGAGATTTTGGGTGGTAGAAATGGCTTCCCGATGGATATTGGGTGGTAGATTGAGCTCCCCTCCGATGTCAATTTTTTTTTGAATCACGATTCCCTTTACACCAAAACCCCTAGGTGTTAGAAAAAAAACATGTCAATAGAGTTAACAGATCCTTGAGATGTGGTTAAATACATGTCACGAAATACACATGGAGCATTGGATTCTCCGATGCCCAACAATCTCCCCCCCCAATTCGAGTCAGGTGTGATTCGAACTTGAGACCTTTGGCTCTGATACCACCTGTTGGAGTCACGATTTCCATTACACCAAAACCTACATGTGTTAATAAACGGATGCATCACCACAGTTAACATATCCTCAAGAGGTGGTTAAACAAACATCATGAAACACACAAGGAGCGCTGGATTATCCAATGCCCAACAAAATTATTCTTCTTTTATATTCGAGAATGTTTAAAATATTACTAGAGACAATAAAGAGATAAGCAAGAATAAGAAATATATGAATCAAGATGAACAATTACAACACGTGATGATGATATACTTGATATTGGATATGATCTAATGACAAGATACAAATGACATAATGCAAGTGTAATTATCCCTAATTGAGAGGGAGTGTTAAAATATGAAACTACGGTCAAATTCCACTTCGGACAACTCATTTGTGGATATGACGATTACATTGAATTCTCTTTTCTAGAGGACCATAATCAACCTAAATATCATCTAATTTGGATAAGAGAAAATTTATTTTTGAATTATAATATCACATGTGCATATCTCACTAGGTCATCCCTAAAGCAAATTGGACACCCTTGGAAGTCTATAAATACAAATCAACTCCACCTCATTTGGAAATCATCATGACACACTCTTTTATTTATCTTTCTTGTTTTTGGCTCGCATAGGTCTGAGGCAGATCCGCGAAGGAACATGTTTGCTCGAAGATGAAATTCCAGGGTCTAAAGCTCGCATTTCTATTTTAGGGTTTTGGGCCCGAGTCATAGACATGACACAAGATGAAATTGACCATAGTTGCTCGCTGACTGGATCATCCATGCGAGAAAATAATCTTAGTCGCATAAACAATTTTTCATCCTTGCAATCGACATCTAGGGTTTTAGAATCACAGTCGCAGGCTCTCCAAAAGCTCAATTCCATCATAGTCGCTGGTTACAGGATTAAGGGACCTTTCCAATTGCATGCATGACTCCTCCTCCATGTGACTGGGACCTAAATGTTGGTTTTTTTCTGCTATCCAAAGTTTTCGCTCATTGACCGTAGTGTCTGTTAGTTGACCACAGACATTGATAGTTCATTACAAGATTCAGAAACATGGTTTTGAGTATAAGCATTGATGGGTTCATTTCATGGATGTTGTAGTTGTTTTTTATGGATATTTTCATTGATGAATATATGGATCATTGTACTCTCTTTTGTTGGATCATTCAATGACAATCTAATAAGAAGAAGAATTTGAATTGGTTTTCCCCCTAGTGGGTTTTTACCTGGTCTTCGACCAATCCTAGTGTCTCTATGTGTGAATGATTTTCTTCTATTGTTCCTTTATGTTCAAATGCATTGATGATGATGATGATATTTTTATTTACACATAGTTTCGTATGTTGCTGAATAACATAATGATGTTATGGGGTGAATTTAATGTGCAAATGAATAAATGCAATTATCAAAGCAAAAAACAATATAGACCTACGAAAAATTAATAGTATTCGAGGGTCCACATATGGGTCAGGAAGTACACTCATAAATTGAAGGGAAAGAAGGGAAACCAAATAAATTCATAAGCATAACAAATATTTCTTTCAAGAATGAGCCTCCACATAAGCAAATCAAAGTCAGATCAGGCAAGCCCCATGAGGATGGGCACAGGAGGTATTAATTATTTTCTTGCTTTATTTTTCTTATCTAAACATGATTCCAAGCTTGATTGAGGTACACTCCTCCTTTCCACGACAGGTAATGATGATGTGCATGACAATACAATGTGAGCTACGGAAGGAAAACAAATCTAATAATAACTTTAAGTATGAAAAGAAAAGAAAAATGTAACATAACAAAGCTAAATGTGCGACTAAATTATAAGGAAGTAAAGAAAAAAAAACCATTATTTAGAAATTTAAATTAGTTTAAATTAACACAACTATTGAGAAAAGAGACACTAAAAGAAAACAAAATAAAACGAGAAACAAATATTTTTTTTGTAGTTTTTAAAATCTTTTTAATTTTTTTTTTTTAATTTTATTTATATACATAAGATCTATGGAATTCTCTTACATCTATATTGAGTGAAACTTGGCATAGAGGAACACATCTTCAACCTCTCATGCAAGATTGGTGGCTCAGTGGATGAAAATAAAGAAAGGAGAACTGTACTGCCAACCAACAAGCATATGTAGTAATGATGGAGGCTTGAAAATAAGCCAAAAGTACTATTCTCCATATTGCATGATCTTCCAACCAACAAGCATATGTAGTGATGATGAAGGCTTGACAAGAAGCCGAAGGTACTATTCTCCATCTTGCATGACCTGCCAACCAACAAGTGTAGGCTAGCATACCATACTTGAAACATAAAAAGATGCATGTGCGTTGTAATCAAGGCTTACATGAAAAAAATTATCTACATTATTTTGAACATTCTTCTCATCATCATAACAAAGGAATTCATGCATGCATAAAACACTTTAAGTTCAAACTTTTCATGTTCAACTATCTAAATTGAATAAACATATCCAAGATCAAAAGTAAAAATGTCCTTATTAAGATCATAAAAAGAAGATTCATCATGCATATCAAAGATGCAATTTTCATAAACAAAACTCGACCTTTCATCTATATGATTATCACAAATGAAATCATTCATATGGTAAATAAGCCCAAAATTGGTTTGAAGATGAACATCACATGTATAACTTTTATCATCTGTTTGGAGGAGCAATTCATCAAATGGAAAGGTCTGAAATAATACTTCTCAATCAACTAAGTGAGGATTATAAATGACCTCTTTTCATGAATTATGAGACACACGTGCATTGTTAGAAATTTCCCATCCATACAATGTAAAAGAATTATTTTATCGCTCCTTTCAATATTGACTTCTAGCCTCTTAAAATATTTGATGAGTTAAAAGGTCTTGAGGACATTCACAAAACCCACACCAAAGTTCAGAATGTGGGGAGATGGGAAAATCATCAATAAATTTTTGAAAAATGGTTGTTCCAACAACATTAGGATACCAGTCCTTTGCTTCTCAAAAAAGTGTAAGAAAAAATAAATGAGAAGAAAATTGAATGTCTAGAACTCGTGTAGTTTGACAAAAATAAAAAAAAATTGGGAACATGATCATTAGAAGATTCTCAGAATGACCATCAAATGTAGGAAAATTATGCCAAGTCATCAATCAAGTATTGAAAATAATTATGCTTGTTGCACTTATAATCAAACAAAATGAAAAGTAAAATGGGGACAAAACAATAAATGGTAATACTATACAAAAATAACACTAAGGATCACATTACAATCCCCAATATGGTCTCCAAATGATCATGTTGATGCTTGAAATCACACTGCTCCAATATCAACAACTGAAATTCTTGGCAGGCTAGACAAAGAACAATGGGATTGAGCCCCTAAATTTATAGTCTTCTTTATAAATTACAATTATCTATCTAACTATCCTAAACATAAATGCAGAAATAAAATGACTCTAAGTCCCTACGCAAAGGAAAAGGGAAACAATACCCCATATCATATGATGAAATATTCTGATATGTGATCGTGAGGGCATATTGTATGATGAAATATTTGATATGTGATCATGAGTGAGTGCATTACTCTAAATGTTAGTTCTAGTTCCATATTAATAAATGTTTTTGTGTTTTAATTTTATCATCCTTTTTGTAATTATAAATTTTAATTTTATCAAAAAAAATTCACTAATGAAAATAAAATATATAAATGATAAGATATAGATCTGAGGAAATAAATAACTAAACACAATTTTTAACTTTTTCTATATTATAAACAAAAAAAAGAAAAAAATAATATATAAGGATACTAGTTATAAAATATAAGTTACATGAGAGTTGATTTTTAAATATTTTAAATATTATTAAATTTTTTTTTAATATTTAAATAAAAATAATAATTATACAAAATATTTCATATATATATATATATATATAAAACACATGAGCATAATAGTTTTCTTTAAAAAAAAATGTGTATTCTTCTTAGATTTATATGTGAAAACTTAATTGTACATGAAAATAGTGCAATACATTTATATAACAACAACAACAAAAAACGCGAGCTGTAATAAATGAAAATTAAAACCGAAATGTCATGAAAACTTAGATGGATATTTGACCAGAAAAGCGATCTTTATTGCAAGTCTCTGCAAAAATAAGATGTTAGACTCTGATTGTTGATGAAATCGGGCTCGAAGACGTGTAAAATAATATGTTAGACTCTGATTGTTGATGAAATCGGGCTTGAAGACGTGCCCACGTCACTCTGAGATGATTTGTTGGCAGAAGTAAAATCATGCTCCTTCATCAACTCATGGGAGGCACCCGAGAAAACATCTCAAAATTCCATAGCACTTCAGTGCAAAAGTTGAGATTGCTTTGAATTGGACGGCCACCCTATTTTATAGAACTTGCTAACGCTGATTGGCCGCCCGGATCATCTTGGAATGAGTGACAACTTTTTTTTTTCTTGGCATAAGACATAATATATGTATTGGATTATGCCATAAAACTTTTTTCTTGGAAATGTTTTATCATCCCTTTTGGACATGGAGACGAGGAAACATAACAATATATGGAAACATATATTATATTTTTTATGATTCACTTTTGAGCCTTTCGAGGCAAGAAAAAGAGGATGTATAAGCCATATGAACATAGTCACTTCATTCACTAAGTGACATTTGAATTTTTATTTTTATGATTTTTTTGAGAAAAATAATAAGGAGAGGGATGGAGGGTGAAAATGGAAATGAAACGAGTGTTGCGACAAATTTTCCAAGAATCACGTCAATATCTTTAAGAACATTTTAACTTAAAAAATACTTATTTTACACTTGAATTTAAATTGTCACCATTTAATCAAATTTCTATTTGCGAGCGTGCCTGAAAAATTTTGTCGGCAAAAGGAGTTTTGATGAATTTCGTCATCCACAACAGGTATCCCTAGATTTGATACAAACTAGATATAATGAGAAACTTTGCATAACATGAAGGGGTAGGCATAGTGGGGCCCACACACCAAGTTTGACATAGAAAGTGCTACATAGACTTGGTAGTTGTAGCATGGATGTGATATGGGGATCCATGGTGATGTGGACCCTCTTTGTGATGACATCGCAGAGCCATGTCGACTACACATGGATTCCACGTGGCAATATTGTGATGATGTGGGCCTCATTATTTTGTTGATGTGGTGGTGCCACGTGGGCTAGATAGGAGCCACATGGATTCCACGTGGCAGTTAGATGTTAATGTGGCTTTATATAATTGGTTTAACTTCAAGTGCATATAACTTTCAATTTGAGAGTTGGATTGAGATAAAATTTACATCTACAGAAATCTCTCGAAGAGTTTAATGCAATGGTGAAATTTGTTTTGGGTTTTGATGAAGTTGGAAAAGAGGAATTTTTTAACTGCATCCTCATAACGAACCTTGGAGGTAGGGTTAGGTTCAGCATGTAACATCTCTTGCAACCCGAGAAAGTACAAGTGGGTGGGAGTGAGTGTTACAAAGTGGTATCAAAGATTAGGTTCAACACTGGACCTAAAAAGGATCATGAACAAAATTTCATATAACATTTTAGTTATTAGATATGTTGAATTTATTTAGATTTATAACTGACATGGTTTCTAACCTTGATAGAATAATTACATGACTTTTATTCTATGTGTCTAACAAGGATTTTGATTTTGTGAATAGATTTAGATCAACATGTTTAGTGATGATAGATCAAGGTATTAAGTTCTTGTCTATGTTAGAATTAACTAAGAAATGTGTATGTGTGTGTGACAACACATAATAAAATACAAGTTCCATCTAGGAGGGGAAAAAATGAGCAACAAAATAGTGTAATACAACATTGATAGATCCCAACATAATTAGGAAGAGGTTCGAGGAGAATTTCCCTGATTGGATGGACATTATTAGGAACTTTAAGGATGAATTGAGGAGTTGTAAAGAATACAATGAAAATATTGTCAGAGTAGAAGAGAAGTAAGGAGAGGTGAATACAATAATTTTTCAAATTTTATTATATTTTCAAAGGAAAGAAAACATGATCTTATTTCCATCTATCTAGGAAAACACAAATCCAAGCGAATTCCATTATAAGTATGAAGACAATAATTGGAGACTAATAGGGAAGAAGGAAGGAAGCTGAAGAAAAGAAATAGACAAACAAGTGAAGACGTGGTGAGTGAAAATACTACACTCAACAATCCAGAAAGAGAGTCTAGAAACCATGACAGTTATCAAGTTTTATAACTAGAAGACATCATTGGAAAGGAAGGAGTGAGAAAAGCTTAATGCCCAAGGAGTTCAAGAAGGAAAATCCCTTGACCCCCTGCCTTTGATGGAGAAAATAAGAAGTTTGAATAGGCATACACTTGACTACTGGGAATGAATAAATACTTCAGATTACATGACTACTATGAAAACATGAAGGCCAAAGTACCCATATTTAGCTTGAAAGGAAAAGATGACATTTTTTTGTAGGATTTGAGAAATTTCAAGGGCATTAGAGAGAAGGAGTTGTAAAGGGGAAAGTTTAAGAAATATTTTCATGAGAATAACATGTCTGAGAGTTACCATGACAACAAAATTAAAGAGTTCCACAAGAATAATCTAGGGCATAATACTACGAATGAATACACCAATAGATTCTTATAACTATTGCAGTATGTGTCGTACCTTAGAGATGAGAAAGTGAGGATTCAAAGGTAACTCAGTGGGTTATTGAAATCTTAACAAGATAGGGTTGAGTTTGATAAGCCGAAAACAATATAGGACACCATCTAAAAAACTAAGTACTATTATTATCAATCTAAGAATAAGGCTAAGATTTATAGATATTGGAAAAATAAGGATAGGACTAGATTTAAAGGAAAAATACCAAAATTACATGGGCACAGGAAAATGGGGAAAACTAGTAAGTTCAAAGGTGAATTCCAACAAAACATCCTACCTACCAATGGATATCAACTCATTATCCCATCAAGAGAAGAGGCCAAGGGGCTCAAGAGAGGACCATTCCAATGTTGTACATGTGGAGGGAATAACCTACAAATGGACTATCCTCACCAACAACAACATAATGATAAAATGTTATACAATGTGCAAGAGGTAACAATACTGAACAATGTGGCTCAAGATGTTCCTCGAATTTATGTAACACTAGATAATCGACAAGTGGATCATCAAGCTTCAGTTATCAAAATTGAAGGTATGGTCATTAACCAACCAAATTTGATTTCAATTAATCCATGCTCTAATTGTAGTTATATTAGACAAAAAATTACAAAAGCTTGTTCCTTTCAAAAGAAAGCACATGCCCCCTTTGTTTGCGAGGGGGAGCAGCTGGGCAGCCATCTTCTTCTCCAACTTTCTCTTACAAGGATGTTGTCCATGCACAACATCCCAAGAAAACTGTTCAACCCTTTGAGGCTCCCAAGCCTTTTTTTGGTTGATAAACTGGAGGAAGTTCCCTCCATAGAATTCTCCCATATATCTCTTGAATATCAACTACAATTATACGTACAATTCACCATCATTTTTCGATTCAATGGACTTTGGCCTCACACCGCAGATCTATGGCAATGGATTCACTCCACCTGGACCAACAACAGCAATGTCATCTTCTGCTCAAAGGGTTTCTTCATAGTTTTGTTTGCTTTCAGCGAATATTATCAAAAGGCCTTAACTGGAGGTCCATAGTTTTGGGGAACTGCAGGGTTATCCCTCACCCCCTGGTTCCCAGACCTCAAACCCTCTACAACAGTCATTACCAAGCTTCCTATTTGGGCCAGTCTTCCAAATTTACCTGCGCATTTATGGCACATTTCTATCTTCCAAGGACTAGGAAACACCTTGGGACGCTTTCTAGCAACAAATCCCTCTAGAGGGGAGAAAGGAATATACACATATAGCATAATATGTGTTGAAATAGACATAAGTAAATGTCTGCATGATCAAATCAATCTAAAAATTGGTGATTTCATGTAGACAAAGACCCTGGAGTATGAGAACACCGCCTTCCGTTGTCACCACTTCCATCAAACAGGGCACCTTCAGAAATCCTGCACAACGTTCCTCACCCAAAAGAAGAAAAGAAATCACAAATAAAAATTCAAAAGCTGGAAACCATGTGATCCGCCCCCCATGGATGATATTGACTCCTTTAGCTCGGATGAGGAGGAGACTAAAGCATAAGGTGAAGCTGCAAAGAAAACAAAGGATTCGCCCTTGGTTGACCCTAAGGGACCCATGGATTCACCCTTGGCTGAACCTGAGGGAACCATGGTTTCTTAGAATACTAAAAAATGCATTCATGAGTCCTCCTCCTCTGATTCGGATAGGGATATTCCTCCCATAGTCAACAATAGTCTCCAAGTGGTTCTTGCCCATCCACACCATGTTGGCTGGGTCAAAGTCAACAAAAAGAAAGGAAATAAATGTCATATGGATGATTCAACCCATTCTGGGTAGATCCCAGTGTCTATCTCCTTTCTATTTTCTTGTTACGCTTTTTGGTTCTTTTGCTTACTTCCTGGTTGCTTATCAGGACCGAGGTTGATAGTTTATCATTTTTGGCTCTCCTGTTCTCTTGATTCTCTTGATTGTAATCTCACTTTGTAATATATGATCTCTTAATAGAATTAGTCTTATTCAGGAAAAAAAAAGAAAAAGCGTAAAAAAAATGTGCCAAGTCTTGGATGGTCCAGTTAGCCACAGGAACTGTTAAAGAGTGCAACTAGGGGATAATTCCCCTTCCTACAAACCCTATATATATATATATATATATATATATATATATATATATATATATATATATAACAATCATAAATAATGAATAATTAACTAATAATTAGTGTTGAAGAGTCATGTCTCTAAGGACATGACCATTTGTTGAAAATAACTCATACTCACTTAAATAACATATTTACCATAAGTTACTCTACCCACCATAATTTAAGCAAGTATTTAGGTAAAATATGAGATAATGGAAAAATATGTAAATACATATACTTACGAGGAGTTATTTCTTGCCATTATTTACAAGTTTTTCAACACTTTAATAAATATGGGTACAAATGTAAATGTGCAAACTTACTAGAATTTAAAATTCACTTGAAACTTTCCATTTTATATAAAAAAATCATTTATCATCTTATATCTTCTTTTACTTATTGTTGATGTTCTATCTACAATTATTGTCAACGATGATATAAAGTAAATGTTACTGAAGTTTCAATATGTTTGATAATGGAATCTGAAGTAAAGTTGTTATTGGAATAATAAGACATTGAAGTAGTTGTTTCAAGCATAGAACATACCATAAAATTTAACATGGTATCAAATCCCAGGGGAATAAAATCCCAAGGAAGAAGAGAATCAATCACTGTTGAATAATTGTTGTTGTTGAACAAGGTCTATTGGAACAAGTCTCCATGGATACTCGCTCTTATTTCAAGATAGGGGATAAGCTGAATGAAAAATAAGATTATTATTCCTAGAAGATGACTCTTGATTTGACCTTGGAGGAACATGAAGTGTTGGATTATGTGCAAGGGAAAGTGGTGGAGCCTCCTTCAAATGAACTTGTTGCTGCTAAAATGAAGTATAGAAAAGGATAGTTCAAAGCTAAGTAAATATTAGTTGGCTCCATTCAAAATCATTTAATCACTTATATTCCTAATTTGGGAACTTCTAAGGAAATGTATAATAAGTTGATCAAGATTTTCTAAGTCAATAGTGAAAATAAAATTATCTTTCTCAAGAACAAGTTGGATATCAAAATGTACAAATGGGAGTCTATAAAAGCATATTTCATGAGAATAAAACAAGTAAAGAATTATTTTCTATCTATTCGAGAAGTTAATGCTGACAAGGAACTCACCCTTATTTCACTTGGAGGTCTTACAAGGCCATAGGAAACATTTGTCACCACCATTCTCAACAATGAAAATTTTCTATCACTGACATCGATTCATAAATTGGAATCATTGATCACAAAAGTATTAACACTTCGTATCAAAGGTACTATAAATTGGTATTCACAGTCATAGATTGTTGTCAGAGTATGGTGTTCATGTTTTCAATATGAAATTGTAAGTCCAAGTGTTAGTAGGAAATTCCTTATTTGTATGATTATTGTTCATGATAAGTCAAATATATTATGGTGAGTTTGATTAAATTAGAATTTTTTCAAGTCAAGTATGAGCTATTGGTTTAAGCATGCATTGTTGAGAATCCCTCTATGTTTGTCGAGTGAGAACTTATAAGTGTTGTAATTTGTTATTCATCAATTGATAAATTGATGGTGTTGTTCACAGGAAAGGTTGTTCTTGTATCTAGAGGTTAGGTTTATTTGTCTAGGAAGGAAATATTATGAATGTAATCCTAGTTGAGACTCAAACCACCAGGTATTATTTTTCTCATGGATCAGTTGCACAAGCATGTGTTGTTTTAGATAGAGATCCCTCTTGACTACTTGAGGCAGAGATTGGGAGCAGGTACTCCTCTCCTTTCAACTCAATTTTATTCATAGGACAAAGAGGAAGTTTCTTGGATCAGATCATAGTTACCTGAAGTTTTCAGCATAAGAAGAATTAGTTGGAAGGTTCACAGGATCATAAATATAAAGGGATATTGTTGAAAGGAGGAGCATGTTAGTATCTTTGCCATTGATTTGAAAGGGGGAGAAATTTTTGATAAAATAAAATATGGAAAATAACTTCATACAAAGGGGGAGAAGGACCTCAAGCAAAATAGATAGAAGCATCAGTGACAAAGAAGATAAGTAAACTTATCTTTGCTTGATAATTGGTGATGTTGGTTTGTTTAATCATAGTGTTTCCATCAATTCAAAAGGGGGATATTATTGGAAATATGTTGTCATTGATGGAAAAAGAAAAGAATGGAAACTGGAAAGCATTGATGATGGTGTTTTAATTGATGGCCAAGGTAAATAAGATGATGGAAAATGTGTTGCAAGGTGTAAATGTTTCCAAGAAGATTGGTGACACAAGAAATAAAGGTGTAGATATTTTGAGGACAATTCTTGGAGAGTATATCATATCCACTATAGGTGAAATCCACTTAGATGGAAAGAGATATGAAATATATTTCCAATGGTATGCAGAAGTCTAAAATTGGCTCCTAGATTAGTTGTTGTGGTCAACTAAGGTTGAGGACGCCAAAGTCAAGTTTATAGATCTAAAGAGGTTAGAGATCCTTTTGCCACATAGTTAAGTTTGGCACACACCCAAACACAACGAAGTATTTTGTGGAACCACTATTCAAAGTGTCAGAAAGACATGGATTAGACAACACAGTGAAATTCAAAGAATCAAGAAGAATTACCACACTTGAAGCATTGCTATTGGCCCAAGGTGAAGCTCACATGACAACTAAGCTCGACAGAGGGATCCTGATGGGTATACCCTAGAGAAAAACTTAAGGAGTGCTTAAAGGTTTGAGTGGGATGATGCAAGCCATAGTTAAATGACAGCATGGCAGTTGGCATATCTCTCAACCACTAGTCCCCACCAATGCATCAGAATAATTGTACGGGGTTAGATAGTTTAACCATTAACCAATAGGGGGGTCACGTAATGGTAAGTTAGCCCAAACTTCCCATCTTTAGATCGGAAGTTGTGGCTGATTGCACTACCCCACCCCTCTCAAAACCACAAACAAACTGAAGGTGGGAGCGCAAACCACAACTGGTTTCATGATGGTGGAACATGCTAGGAAACATGGAAAATGGAGGAATAGGTAACGTAGTGTAAAAAGTCACAGGACCCTTAGAACTTTTATAAAGGAAAATGGGTGAAAAAAAAAAGGCTCGGAACCCTTTCTCTCTCCTATAACAGGAGGACACATGGCATTAGACTATTGGTCAAACGTGAATCCCAGTGACAGGTCATCCTATAGGACTAATCCCAGAAGCTAAAAGAATGCACACAAGTTAATTTCCATGATGAAATAAGCAGGCTACGTGGCGACATTTGATTGGATTGTGATGACATAGATGCACAAGTGGATAATGATGTCAATAGTGATGTGTCCCAACTAGAGCATGACATGTGGCACGTATTTTTGGCCTTTTTGGGTGGCTTAGCGGGCCATTTTCAAGTGACACATGGACCACTCATATAGCACCATGTGGCAAAGGTGATTTAAGCATGATGCCATCACATAGGCCAGGCCCCAAAAGGTTTGAGCGAGGTATAATGGAGGACTTATGGGCTGAAACGACCGATGTTAGCGAAAATCAAGCCTAGAAATGCAGTGATTGGTTGTAGGAGTAGTGAGTAGACCCACTGTAACAACTCAAACAAAAAGGTAAATCCAAGAGGAAAAATTAAAGGCATGCAGAGGAAAATAATGGACTAACAAGGCATGAGACACGGTGGAAGTACAACACAAAGCCAACGACCAATGAGAGTAAATGATAGGTGGCCCCACTGATAGCTCAATCCAACAACATGATCCCATAAGTATTTTGAAGGCACGCAAAGGAATGTGGCCAGGATAACAAAGCCAAAAGATAGGAAAATGGATGAAATTTGATGATTACGTCAAATAACGAAGAGTGTGTTGGGACACAATTTTTGCGATGTTTTTATGTGTCAAGGAACCATGGCCTAACACAGAGGTTTTCATAGATAAGACCTTGGGCGCTATAATTCAAAAATGGTCACAAAGTTATAAATTTGGTAGCACTTTATGTTAAGGCACTTAAGGCTAAACTAAAAGTGCAAATGGACTCGTAAATTTAAATTGGCAGCTTAATATGGAAGTGATCTGGAATAAAGTGCTTAGGCCATGATCAAAGGGCTTGGATCAATGGGTCAACTGTTGGATCCAAAATAATATATATATAATGCAACAACGGTATATCCCTTTGAGGCTAGAAAAAATTAAATGAACCACAACTATATGATTGGAAACATTTTTTATATAAAGCCTTCGGCCTTTGGCGTGATGAGCTAACATCTTAATATGGAAACACTTTGGAATAAAGTTCTTAGGTCATGATCAAAGGCTTTGGATGAATGAGTGAGAAACTTTTAGTTTGGGAGTTATGATAAACATAACAGCAGGAACAGAAATTGTTGAAGTAGGCATGAATGAGGCAAGTGGAAGCATTTAGTGGCACAAATAGTATAAACATGCATAACTGGAAATTTCACCGAAGGTGGAGCTCGCTAAAAATAGAAGAACCTCTGCTAAATCTTGTAACTCACCATAATTGAGGAAAACAATAGTTTAGCTCAAAATTTATTGAAGTAACAGGTGAGGAGTAAAACAAGACTTGGATATTTGAATTAGAAGATTCAATTGAATAGGACAAAATAAAATATAAGAAGATTCATGTAAGAATCAAAGAACAAATTAACTAAAGTCTCACGCCAAAATATTATTCAAGAATTCTTTAAAAGTAGAATTTGTGTAACCAAGGAAAAATGATGAGAGGTTGTTGGTGCGATGAGATGCATAGTGGTGGTATGCATCAAGGGTAAATCAATGATAAAATTTGGTATCTAAAAGGTGTTTTAGAGATGCAAATAGTGCATTAGTGATTGGTGAAAGGATTGATGTTGTTGGTATAGTTTGGTGTGTTCAGTAATGAGAAATTGTTGAAGGCAATTTTGGTGGTGATTTGTTAAGTATTCAAAGATTTTTGAAAGTGTTTGTAAGCTGGTTTTGGTGAGAAATTACAATGAGAAAATTTGTTTGTTTATGAGGTATGTGGTCTATTGGTTCTAGTTTGAAAATGGATTAAAGATGAATCAAGAGGGTCAATGATTTGTAGCTTGCAGATAATGGGTTGTAGCTCCTTCTAGTATGTATTGGTAAATATGAAAGGGACAGAGTACCTTTTAGTAGTAATTGATAAATGAGTAGGGGCAAGAGTATATTTCAGCAGAAGTCAATAAATGAGCAAGGCCAACAGTCCCTTTCAATGAAGAATGATAAATGAGCAAAGATAGAAGTTCCTTTGAGTAGCATCTGATAAACCTACAAGTAGTAGCTTGTGGGGCAATGATGTAATCAAGTTGAAGCTTCTATTTTATAAAGAAACAAAAAACAAGATCAATGTCTTGTGTATATGTTGCTCATATGCTTGATGATGGCTATGATTTTATGTTTCATATGATTTATTTGTGTTGTTGATTCATGAATAATTGCTAAAATCATTGAAAAGAATAAATTTTGAAGATTGTATAATTTGGCCAAACTACTAATCCACTCCCCGTCTCACTAGTGTCCTAGTTTCCATTGTTTCTAACAGATACATAATCCCTAACTTATGAACCCATAAGTTTTCAAAAGAGTGCAAGAATAGGCTCACCGGGCTGACTAAGTTTCGGGAAATGGTGGCAGCTTACAACAGAGCCGAGAACTAATCAAAGAGAGCACGAGACACATCACCCTAGAGGCACTGCCCTAGAATAAAATGAAAAACATAAAGGAGGAGCTATGGGTTGATTCAACTCTGGGACATGAAATTGCACATGGTGAAGTGTAGGGACAACTGAGAATCAAGCATGTAGAGAAGGATTTGGACCAACAGGACACATAATCTTGGAAGCAAAAAATTTGATGGGATAAATCACATGGATTGGGACGTGGATTTTTTGCGGTGTTGTGACCAAGCACAACAAAGATTCATAGTTTAAAAATAATCCCTCTAGGCTATAATCAAATGGGTTGGAAAATTTTTTATTTGGCAGTGCTTTTGGTCAAAGTTCTTTGGCCTATGTTTAAAGTCTTTTTTTGAACAAGTCAATAGTAGAGGTTAAAGCCCATTGGGGCTAAAATTAAATCACTTTTGGTCGAGATTTGAAAGGTTTTGCATAAGAATGGGTAAGAAGCTAAAGTTTGATATAAAACACATGAAAAATTTGGCAACTTCAATGGTGACATAGACATATATGGATACAAATTTGGAAGAATAACTAAAACTAGAGAAGTTCCAAATTTAGAAGGAGCACTACTAAATTTTGAAAAATTCCATAATACAACATTGAACAGCTAAGCTCAAATTCTCTTGCAAAAACAGGGAAGGAGAGTTAGAAGACTTGAAGAGAAAAACCAGAAGACATGTTTTAAGAAAAACAAATCCAAAAATAAATATTCATGCAAGCATAAAACTACAAGATGACTAAAGTTAAAAGAACTAAAAATACCAGTCCAAATTATTTAAAAGCATAATTGAACTTGCAATATGCGTGAACTTTAATATATGAATGAATATGTGAGATCGATCAATGTTTCTCATGTGTTTGGTGATTTTTTATATGATCATATATTACTGGAGGTGTTTTAATGGTGGTTTTGATGGGTGTTTTAAGAGAAAAAATTATTTTTTTATGTAAATAAGTGGCCTTCATGATTTAAGTATGAAAATTGTATGAAAGAAGAATCATTGATGTTAGGAAAGTTATAATTTGCATTTTAGGGGTTGTAGCTCCTTCCAGTAGTTTCTAGTAAAATTTAGGTGTTGGGTCCTCTTTTAGTTGTAGCTGGTAAACTTAGGGGTTGTAAAATTTTAGGGGCTAATATTCGCAGATGGGCTAATATTCCATGTTTTTTCCAAAAAAAAGATTCGCGAATTTCCATTTTTCTAAAAATGAATTCGCCCAAATTTTAAAGTATAAAATTATTTTACCTTAAAAATCACCAATATTATATATTCTCTAATATAAAATAATTATGAATCTAAACATTTTTACCAAATTATCATCAAACATTTTAAACTTTGGATATTAGGGACTAGTAAGATTCGCCAAGGTTGCTAAACTTTAAGATAAACTTCCATCCTTAAAATTTCCCTTGGACCATTGTAGCTCCTTTCAGTCGTAGTTGATAAATCGGGGAGTAGTTTCATACTAGTTGTAGCCATAGAACTTTATAGCAACAAGTAGTAGCTTCCCTTCTAAAGAAAATTTAAGGAAATATTTGAAGAAGTAGTGTGTTCTCATTGTGTTATTTATGTTATTTATTTCCATGCTAATATAAATTAATTGTTGGAAATTTTATTGGTATCCTAATATCTTGTGCAAGAAAAATAAATTTATAAAATTCCTACAATAGTGATTCACCCCCCATCTCAGTATTGGCCTGGTTTCTAACAAAAATAAGAAGAGACCACGATCAATTTTTAGTTTTATGTAGAGACACATGGAGGGAGTCATGGAATGGAGTCAAAGAGATAATGGGAGGAAAGGAAAATAATTTCTCCTAGAGATATGGAGGCCCAAGGTTGATCTAAAGGGAGCTGGAATCAAAATGGGGGATTATAAAAGCACTCAAATAGAGATCCTGGTGTGAAAATTTGAAGAGAGAATTTATAAACACAAATGAAAAGACCCATAATGTGAAGTCGAAGGGGTAGCTAGAATAGTGAAAATAAGGTTTACAAAGATATGTAGGTTCAGCGTGTGATGTCAAATAAGTTGGCATCGAGAGAAATATTTACACAGTGAGATACATAGAGAGGGCACATACATAAGCAAGCATTCACAAGAGATAAATCCACTATGTGTGACATTAAAGAAAAACCTTCACTAACATAGAAAGAAAAGAATCCATCATGGAGTATGTAAGAGGAAGCTGGAATTTATACATGATGACATCAATGGACACACAAAAAGCTAGATAAGGCTTGTGTATCCATGATATATGAAGGAGATTGAATGTAATAGCTCAAACAAATAAGAGAGAGAACTCTACATTGTTACAATAAAAATAAATAAATAAAATATCAGTTGAGCATGAGGAGGGATGGAAAAAATTCTCTCATGTGAGGGACAATGATCTTTGGATTCCCCGTTTGGCTGGAGGGTGGAGATGGTCTTCTCAGGATTCCCTTGATAGTTGGGGTGGAGGAATATTTCCTTGGATTCATAGAATGAGAATTCTAATGTTACCTTTGTTATCATATTTTTTTTTACAATGGATTATGGACTCCCAAGGTTGGGTGGAATCATTGTTCAATATTCTTGAGGGTGTAGGTGTTGAGTCTCTAGATTCTCTTGTCAATTGAGGGTTGAGGTGAAGCCTTTATATTCCCTCGCATACTTGAGGGTAGAGATATAGGTCTCTAGATTCCATTATATCTTTGAGGGTGTACGTGAGGTAGCTACAGACTCCCTTTTTTGGTCATTTGGTGGAGGTTGGAGGTATCCGGATTCCTTGTTTGAACCTGTTATTTGGAGAGATAATGACTTCATTGAGTAGCTAGAGGGTGGAGGTGGAAGACCTTTGGAATCCCTATGTTCAAGTGACTACATTTATTTAGCCAGAGGGTGGATATAGTTGATCCTCTAGAGTCCTTGTCCCATCTAGCAACATTTTTTATATCCCTTGAGAAAACCTCCTCAGGCTATGGAATCTAGCTCAAGGGTGATTGACAGAAAAAAAGGCCACAATGCAGTCCAATCTAAGATTGGGTGGATAGTTTCAATCCCAAGCTTAGTTTCCCGTCTTATCACAAATATACACATCTATCATTTCTAATATGTGCAATGCATTCAATATTTGTAATTTTTGAGTTAATCATTTTTCGTTTGAAAAATAAAAGAATCAATCCTATGTGAAAGGATTACTAATGCTCTGATTACTTTCAAAATACTGAAAAATAGATGATAGATATTTAGGAATGTATTTCCTATAGTGTTAACCCCTATGCAAATGGGTGGATGTTTACAATTATTAAACTGATGATATTTCATTTGAATGTATGAAGAAGGGTTTCTTATGTGGTTGGATTTATTATGTTCTAAGAGTTCTCAGAATGATGATAAAGTGTAAAGTATTCCATGTGAATTTACTGTGTTAATGATATTCCTATGAATAGGTGAATTACAACATGTTATGTGAATATATTCTAGTTAATCTTAGTGTGAGGTATGTCCATGATGGTTTTTCACAAACATGATTCTTGCATTATTGATCTCGGTGCAGTAAAGGGGATGCTTATAAGCTCATGAATTTGGAATCCTCGTATGTACGTATAGATGTGTGTATAACCTGCATGTTATGTTCATTCATAATATGGAAGAGACAATTATGATATGAATTTGGTGTTAGGAACTAAGAAAAATACTAAAAATGTAGTTTTATATATTTTAGCAATTGTTTAGAGCTCTTGAATGTATGATATCATTGATGTATGTAATTTCATGAATGTATGAATATGTAAATATAGTAGTGCTATTAAATGATCTCAAGAATGTGATGTATGATGCATTAGATTCTTTTATAGAAAGGACATGGTTTCAGGTCAAATAATCATGTGTGAAATTCTGGAAATTAACTCTAGTCTCCTATGTGTTTCCAAGATTGTTAAGCCTAATCGGTAGGCAAAATGATGATCATTTATAATGTTCTTAACAAGATTAGGTATGGATGTCTACAGTTCACAAGAATACAAAATAGGCATTGAGATCTATTGTATAAATAACCGTGAGAGGAATACATATGCATGTGCACGTTGCATGCACTAATCAAGAATAATTGACCACTGTAAAGAGTGATATCTAGCCATAAATGTGTAGAAAATCCTATGGTAAACCTACAAGCATAAATACATATGTAGGTATGTAGTGCATTGTTTATGGTAGGGCATCCAAATCCTTCACATATGGTGGTAAGTCTATATTTTCATAATATCCGAAATTTGGGCTAAAGGGTTTGGTCTGATCATCATGCCATTTTTGGATTTAATCCATAATGTAGTTTCAGAGGCTGAATTACATTGTACAACATAATATGATTCACTTTTTTTCCCTAACAAATAACCTTCATTCATATGCGGGACATGTGACCTGACAGAGAGGTTACAGGGTAGGAGGAGGTGCTATGGGCACCAAGCTAGAACCTTATTTAAGGTCAAGATGGGGATGAGGTCCACCAAACCATTGGAAAAAGATTCAAGTCATATGGCCATTTAATATAACTTTGGGCACTGGAATGATCAATGGTTGGGATGAGACTTTGATCAGATGTTGCATATGAAATGTGGACCCCCCTGATGTCAGTGGGGAGGATGGGGGGGGCTTGCACGAACCATCCATCATTATTAGTTGGAGTGAGATCATGAAATGTGAGCCATTGTAATGAGGGGCATAACCACGTTATGGAACCAATAGTGTGATACCTCCCCCCTCCCCCACCCCAGTGACGTGGTATGGGGGGTCTGCATTCATGTTAAACCATCGATTTATGGGGAACACCTCTACCAGTGGATTGATTAGGGATAGGACCCTCATTATTTAATCCACCATGTGAAACTTTAACTATTTTTTTAATGAGGAAGGGAGGGTCTTCATTACACATGGACCTATGATTGGTGATATATCTTGGGGTATGGCAAACCCCCATGTTAATATATGTATGTAAGTATAAATGGTCTGATCACGGTTGATGTGGTTCATTGGGTAGGACCCTTAACCATTGTATGAACCACATGTTCCAAGGGTGAGGTGGCATGCCACCTAAGCATGCGACTGTTGGGTGTGGAGCCTGATTATCTTGTTTACTTTGTATCACAACATTGGACCCCTGTACCTTAAAAGGGGCGGCAACGCTGCCCATAATTAATTGCTGCCGTGGGGGGTCCAGGGGGAGCGGCAGCACTTTTCGGAGCCCCCCCCTAGCGGGGATTTCGGGGGCAGCGCCCCCGAAGCTAAAAACAGATGTAAAATTGCCTTGTAAAAGTATAGTAATTTCTAGTCAATTTGGGCCGTTAATTAGGAAAATGATCTGACAGTAGAAGTTATGTTTAGATTAGGGTTTGTTTCCCTAGAAGGAAACCCCTCGCTTTTATGAGGGCATTGTATTGCATCTGTACATTGCATGTGTATTCTCGGAGCAAGAAACAAAGAGGGAGACTGTGAGAGAGAACAGAGGATATTACAGCGGATCTGTTGTAGGTTTTGTCTCTTCATTTTTGCTAGATAATAGAAAGGAAGGACTGGTTTTTCGGGGTGGACATAGCCCAAACTGGGTGAACCACGTATATCTGTGTCTCTCTAGTTTTATGTGTTTTGTGTGCTTTTATTTTCCGCATATTTTATGTGTTTCATTACTCTATAATATTTAATTTTCTAACAACTGGTATCAGAGCCGAAGGTATATTTGGCTGGTAAACTCGCAGGAAAGAAGGGTTCCTAGTTTGAGTGGGAGCAATGGCGAAAGATGGTAAGTTTAGGGTCGAGAAATTTAACGGCCAAAACTTTCTGTTGTGGAAGATGCAGATGGAAGATTATCTATATCAGAAAGATATGTACCTACCATTGAGCGAAAAAACAAAGAAGCCGGTGGCCATGATAAACGTGGAATGGAACATTCTCGATAGAAAGGCACTCGGAACAGTACGGTTGTGTCTTGCAGCATCAGTCGCCTTCAATATTTCGAAGGAAACAAAAAAAAAGGGTTTGATGCAGACGTTGGCGAAACTATATGAAAAACCCTCGGCCTCAAACAAGGTATTTCTTATGAAACGACTATTTAATATGAATATGTCAGAAGGTGGATCTGTTGCAGACCATTTAAATGAATTTAATACAGTTACCAGTCAGTTAAGTTCTGTAGGGGTAAACTTTGATGATGAAGTTAGAGCTCTATTATTCTTGTGCTCATTACCAGAAAGCTGGAATGGTTTAGTAATGGCCATTAGTAACTCTGTCTCTGGATCTAGTACTTTGAAGTTTGATGATGTTGTTGGTGCTATCCTTAGCGAGGAAATGCGATGGAAAAGCTCCGATGAGACATCGGTTAATGCTTTGAGTGCAGAGTCTAGGGGAAGAAGAATGGAAAGAGGAAAGAGCTCAGGATATCGCAGTAAATCAAGGAAAGGTAGATCCAAGTCCAAATCGAGGATAGTGTGCTGGAATTGCGGAAAGAAAGGACACCTAAAGAAAGACTGTAGATCTCAGAAGGGAAAAGAAGGAAACACACAGCAAGAAAACAATCATGAAGCAAATGTGACAGGTGATGTGTTACAATATGCTTTGATTCTTTCTTTCAAAAATGCTACTAATTCTTGGGTTGTAGATTCAGGGGCTTCATTCCATGCCACACCTGATAAGAAATATTTTCATGACTATGTTCAAGGAAATTTTGGACAAGTTCGTTTGGGTGATGATAAACCCTGTAAAATTGTTGGAATGGGTAAAGTTCTTGTAAAACAATAGAATGGAAACCAATGGCTACTAAAGGAGGTAAGGCATGTTCCAGATCTGAAGAATAATCTGATTTCAATAGGGTAGTTTAGGTAGTGAAGGTTGTGTGACAAATTTCACAGATAAAACTTGGAAGGTCACCAAAGGAGCGCTGGTAATAGAAAAAGGTGAAAAGGTTGGTACATTGTATTTATGCAATGGTATTTCTAACTCTGTTAATGCTTTAACTTCCAAAGGAACAGATGCAGCATTATGGCATCATAGGCTCGAACACATGAGTGAGAAGGGAATGAAGATTCTTCACTCAAGAAATTTATTGCCAGGTTTGAAGAATGTTGATTTGGATTTCTGTGAGAAATGCATTTATGGAAAACAAAAGAGAGTCAGATTTCTCAGAGTTGGGAAAGAAAAGAAGAGCAAAAAATTGGAGCTTGTGCATACAGATGTATGGGGACCTGCTCAGGTATCATCTCTCGGTGGCTCTCGTTATTATGTTACTTTTATTGATGATGCAACTATAAAAACATGGATTTATTGTATTCAGAATAAATATGATGTATTTGATACTTTCAAGAAATGGAAAGCTTTGGTTGAGATTGAGACAGGAAAGAAGTTGAAGCATCTCAGATCAGACAATGGAGGTGAATATTGCAGCAAAGAGTTTGATAGGTATTGTTCAGAGCATGGAATTCACAGAGAGAAGACAGTTCCAAGAACACCACAAGAAAATGTGTGTCAGAAAGGATGAACAGAACAATCATGGAGCGTGCAAGGTACATGAGATTGCATGCAGGATTGCCTTTACAATTTTGGGCAGATGTTGTAGATACTGTTTTTTATCTAATAAACAGAGGGCCTTAAAGTTCCTTGGATGGTGGTATTCCAGAGGAAGCATGGATAGGTAAAAAGGTAAACTACTCTTTTTTAAAGCCTTTTGGTTGTGAGGCCTTTGTCCATATTAATAAAGAAAATAGAACAAAGCTTGAGGCAAAATCAAAGAAATGTACCTTTATTGGATATGGTGCTAATGATTTTGGTTATCACTTATATGATTATGAAATCACAAAATAATTAGGAGCAGAGATGTAATATTCAATGAAAAGGTCTTGTATAAGAATCAGTTGCAGGAAAAGAAACAGGAAAAAGAAAGCAAGGAATACACGATTCTTGATGAGATAATTGAAAAAGTAAAGGTGCCTGAAAATAATAATAATCAACAACCACAGCAGCAGCAACCACCACAACAGCAACAGGCACCTCAAACACCTGAAAGTGGTGTTAGAAGATCTACCGGGATAAGTAGACCCCCTGAACGATACTCTCCTTCATTATATTATTTATTGCTGACTGATTCTGGTGAACCTGAATGTTATGAAGAAGCAATGCAGGTTGAAAGTAGGAAGAAGTGGGAGCTAGCCATGGAAGAAGACATGGAATCCTTAATGCATAACCAGACTTGGGACTTAGTCAAGTTGCCTACAGGTAAAACTACATTGTAGAATAAATGGGTTTATAGGCTGAAGGAAGAAGATGGAGGAAAACAGAGGTATAAAGCTAGACTCGTGGTGAAGGGGTTTGCACAAAATAAAGGTATTTATTTTGATGAAATATTTTCCCCTGTTGTTAAGATGAATTCAATCAGAACTATCTTAAGTCTTGTAGCAGCGGAAGATTTACATCTTGAATAGTTAGATGTAAAGATAGCATTTCTCCATGGAGATTTGGAGGAAGAGATATACATGCAGCAACCAGAAGGATATGAGGTAAAAGGGAAAGAAAAATTGGTGTGTAGGTTAAAGAAGAGATTGTATGGCTTAAAACAGGCTCCAAGGCAGTGGTATCTAAAATTTGACAAGTTTATGTCTCAACAAGGTTATACTAGATGTCACTCTGATCATTGTGTTTATCTAAAAAGGAAAAATGATGGAAGCTATATTATATTGTTATTGTATGTAGATGACATGCTTGTTGCAGGATCTAACATGCAGGAAATAAATGTGCTCAAAAGAAAATTGGCAAATTCATTTGCAATGAAGGATTTGGGAGTTGCAAAACAAATCCTTGGTATGAGGATAACTAGAGACAGGAAAAATCGTAAATTAACATTGTCTCATAATGAGTACATAGAAAACGTGTTGAAAATATTTAATATGCACAATGCAAAACCAGTTAGTACACCTTTTGCTAGCCATTTCAAACTTAGTAAGGAGATGTGCCCAAAGACCCAAGAAGACATGGATTATATGTCTAAAGTTCCATATGCATCTGCAGTTGGAAGCTTAATGTATGCAATGGTCTGCACAAGGCCTGATATTGCACATGCAGTGGGATTTGTAAGAAGGTACATGAATAATCCAAGAAAAGAACATTGGATGGCAGTAAAATGGATTCTCAGATATTTGAGAGGTACCACAAATCAAGCATTATGCTTTGGTGGTTCAAACATTGCTCTACAGGGATATGTTGATGCAGATATGGTAGGTGACAGAGATAAAAGGAGGAGCACTACAGGATATGTATTTACTGTAGGTGGAACAGCTGTCAGTTGGGTTTCAAAAATCCAAAGTGTTGTTGCACTTTCGACAACAGAAGCCGAGTATGTTGCTGCTACAGAGGCTAGTAAAGAAATGATTTGGTTACAAAGGTTTATGGATGAATTGGGTAAGAAGCATGATATGGGCACACTATACAGTGATAGCCAAAGTGCTATTCATCTTGCAAAGAACTCAGCATTTCATTCCAGGACTAAACACATACATCTCAAGTACCATTTCATATGATCAGTATTGGAAGATGGAGAGTTGAAGCTGGAAAAGATACACACTAGCCAGAATCCTGCAGATATGCTAACAAAAGTTGTAACCAGGGAGAAACTGAGAATGTGCTCAGTTTCAATTGGTCTTCAAGGATGACGATGAAGATGAGGAACATCCAGGTCCAAAGAGGAGTCATTGTCTATAAAATGAAGCAGTGGTGGAGTTGCTACAATCAGTCTCCAAGTGGGAGATTGTTGGGTGTGGAGCCTGATTATCTTGTTTACTTTATATCACAACATTGGACCCCTATACCTTAAAAGGGGCGGCAACGCCGCCTATAATTAATCGTTGCCATAGGGGGTCCAGGGGGGGTGGCAGCACTTTTCGGAGCCCCCCACTGGCGGGGGTTTCGGGGGCAGCGCCCCCGAAGCTAAAAACAAATGTAAAATTGCCTTGTAAAAGTATAGTAATTTCTAGTCAATCTGGGCCATTCATTAGGCAAATGATCTGACGGTAGAAGTTATGTTTAGATTAGGGTTTTTTGCCCTAGAAGGCAACCCCTCGCTTTTATGAGGGCATTGTATTGCGTCTGTACATTGCATGTGTATTCTCGGAGCGAGAAACAGAGAGGGAGACTGCGAGAGAGAACAGAGGATATTACAGCGGATCTTCTGTAGGTTTTGTCTCTTCATTTTTGTTGGATAATAGAAAGGAAGGACTGGTTGTTTGGGGTGGACGTAGCCCAAACTGGGTGAACCACGTATATATGTGTCTCTCTAGTTTTATGTGTTTTGTGTGCTTTTATTTTCCGCATATTTTATGTGTTGCATTGCTCTATAATATTTAATTTTCTAACAACGACGATGTTGTTTAGTATCACTGCTAAGATAAGATAGTGGCATAGTGCACCACATGGGGGCCAGGTGGGTGCCACATGGCAAGATAGGATGGGTTGGTAAATTATTAAATAAAAAATTTGTGGGGCGATACCTTTTGATTAAATATCATGACTGAGGTGAAATTTATATCACCAGAAAGGTCTCATTGAGACAAATGCAATGGTATTATTTATTTTCAGTTTTGAAAAGCTTGAAAAAGGTCAAAATTTTTGTATTGCTTTCCCATAATAGTACATTGGGAGTTGGGTCAACATAGTAATGACTTACTAATTATAAGAGTGGATAAGGGAGTGTGTTTCAGAGTGGTCTCATAGCCTATAGTTTCAACACTTGTATTGGATGGGCTCTATCATATATGAAAGTCAAAGCAGAAGGTTCAATGCTTGGACTTGTAGAAGTGAGTGGAGCTCAAATTTGACTGTAATAACTAAGTGTGAGTATGATGGTATCCCACTCATAAAATTTGATTTGGATTTAATGTTAACTACAATTATGTTTGACATTTTTTTTGGATAAATTAATTGGCAATGCACGTTCTTTCTAGCTTACATCTTGAAGGTCTAAACAACCGGTGGTTGTGACCTTGGAGATTTGTCATTTTCTTTAATTTTGCATAATTTCCTACATGGGGGTGAGTATGGTTATTTTTAGCATATCATCACTACTGGTTGAATGATGTGATCTTTCATACTTGGAATGATTGTGCATGAGAATTTTAATGTGGCATGAGGGATTCGGGGAGAATTCGTATGTCACTTTTATTCTACATAACACCACTTGGTTTAGTAAATGATAGAAATATGTATTATTTGTTGGTTGGGATGTGGAGATTCCACCGTCTATATGTTGCATGAGGCCAAGAACCTCAGTGAAGGTTGATCGTTTTCATATGATGGTATTTGTTATCATAATTTTCCTTATGGGTGCTTGTTCTGAGTGGTTATAACTTTCCTTGTTCAAGGAACAATGTATAACATACATGAGGGCTAGTTAAAGCATGTAATGACTGTTATGCCAATATGAGTTAAAACAAAGCATCCATGTGCAATACTTAAATTGGATGGGTTCAAGGGAAAAATCCTTGTGTTGGACCTTGGGGATAAAGGATTTGTGGTTCTATTATGAAGAAATATTGTTATAGCATCATTTTTCACCCTCGTGTGATTCATGATTGTCTCTATGGCCTTGGGCACCCATTCCCACAGACTTGAATAAAATTCATAAAAAAAAGTGTTACAAATCCCATACGCGGATATGCCCAGAATTTTCCGCATGTATACGCGAGTCCACATGTGCTTTTCCGCGTATGCCATTAAAATCATTAAAATATATATAAAAATTCCCTATTTTCGGGCTGGGTTGATGGTTACTCCAGTAGTTCAACCACCCCAGCACGTGGCCAACTGTTTCCAACTGATTGAAACTATTTTGAGGGAGTATAAAAGCCCCTCATGTGTATGGCCTAAGGGAGAGAGAAATCTTATAGATATTATACTCTGTTGGAGCCCCAATTCAAGTCTGATTTCCCGTGCCTCCTGCACTTTCCCATATTTTTACAGGAAACCCTTGTTTCCTGGAGATGTTCATCAGTTCATATGCCATCTTGAGTGCACAAGTCTTGAAAGTATCTTAGCGAGGCAAGGGCGGGACGGATCTGGATGACGGTGTGTTTGAAGATCGTGGAAGGATTCAGGTGATCTCTCCACTTTTTATTACTGTACATGCTGTTCATAATGAAGAAGAACCATCTTGTTCCTGAAGTCACATGTTAAAATCTACTTGTATATGTGAAAAGATTATTATTTAAGCATTTATTATTGTTTACATGATGTTTCACATGGTTTTCACTGACATTTAGGGTAATTATATGATGTACAACTAGATTTCCATGCACGTTTCTTCTTGGTTTTCAGGTTAAGGAGGAAGAAGGGTTGCTGGGGGTTTGGACCCCGCGGGATCTACATCAAACATAGGATTACGGGTGAGTTCTACTATCAATGTTATCTAGTTTTTAGCATACAAGTGTGGTTGTGTGAGTCCTTCTTGAATAGCATGCCCTGATCTGTGGAGGTTTTGAACCAACAAACCTCTAGGGTGTTTTTTCCCGAAACAAATATATCTCTAATGATTTCATGTAGGTATTGGTTGTAGCACTAGGAGTAATGGTTGTTTACTGAATGCAGATTGTATTGTATGCATATAATGATTTCATAACTATGAAATGGAAAATAACTAATGTTGTTATATTAATTTTTTTCTAACTAATTTATTTAAGATTGTAGATGCCTTGATTACTAGCCTTTGGTATAAAGGCTGAATTTAATTTTCTATTCTTGGGTCTCAGTATAAAGACTAAATGATATTAATAATGTTGATTTCAGAATAGTAATTGGTTTCCAATTATATATGAACTCAACAAAGAAATTGAAATCTTCTGAAAGCATGTTTATAAATGGGTTGATATGTGCACATGCATGTAAAAATTTTGGTCTTCGAAAATTATGTTGAGATATAAAATATTCTTATTTATGTCCTAGACTTTGAGACATGTGATCAATATGTAAATTGAGATATGGGTGCAGTTATAGGGCAGTGGCTTGGTACAGTAGGGAAAGGAAAATGGTATATTTGTTTATTTTTATTAATGCACTAAGATTTAGGTGTACATGACGACATATTGGAATATTTATCGCAGTAGAAGAAGAGAAATTCACAAGATCTCTCGGGAACTTGATCCAATATGTATAATGATGGGAGAGAGGGAGTAGGAGGGGGTATTCCCTCAAGAACCTATAACAATCATTAAAATATTCCTCCTGGGATAAAGTGGAGGGGTATTGCAAACTTAAAAATGTTTCCATGAAAATATTGGAGAGGGCACATGATGAGATTTTACTTGTTGAGATTTGAAAACATTGGAACTCATGGGGATTGAGTTGTTGTAAATGTTGGATGTTTTATGTATTTTGTGATTCATTATTTGTTTTATGCTTGATTTATGATTTTTTATTTTTGAATGGTGCCTGGCCATGCCACTTTTTATGGTTTTGTATTGACAATTTGGACTTCTAAGATTATTCATTTTAATTTATTATTTCCTTCTATGTCTTGGGATCTTGGGACATTGTTGGGTGTGGAAGTAAGGACATGATATTTGGGAGAGAATTGATTGGAAACAAACTAGAAAAGTCAGTCCCAAATGAATCCCTATGAATGAATAAAGGGAAAATGAAGGTTGCAAGGAAGAGTATGATACCCAAGTGGGTTTTTTGAGTCGATAAGAATAAATGGACGTTGATAGGAAAACAATGAGGATGGGATAAAAGGGGAATTTTTCTAAACATTAAAACTAAATGAATTATTACACATTTTTAGAAATATATTTATCCTAGTACAATGCAATGTAGGAAAAAATATGTTATATGGAAATACATGCAGGTTTAAAATTAATTGAACATGGACAACATGGTATGAAATTTTGGGTCAAGAAACTATTGTATAATTAAAAACACATAAAGTATTAGCTAAAGGTGTTGGTGATGTGTTGAAACTTTTTTTTACCATAAATAACCAAGGTTCAACCATTGTTTGCCAAAAAGAGATTTCGTCCTACTCCAGTTCAACGCTAACATTTTCATTACTCCGTGAAGGAGAAAAGCCTCACCCAAGGCATGCTGAGACTTCTAAGTGTTATGAGGGGAATTCAGATGGTTAAAAGATTCATATTATTTCATAAAGTATACATCAGTTTCTTAGTTATCCAGAGATCCTGAAACAACCTTACGCAAAATACGTCATAGATGTGTAATAGAAAACTTAATAAATCATTTGTCCATAGGATCTTAGATAGACAATGATCGAATGTGATGTTTAGGAACTCGTAGATGTTAAGTCACAGGTTCAATTCCCTGCCCTATTTGGGTTTTATTCTTGGACATGACCATGATGTAAGTTCACCAATGTCAAACTTAAAAAAAAAACTTAATAAATCATTACAAAAATTTTAAAAGGAGTACACTACACCACACCATTCAATCATAAACACATAAGAATAAACCCTGCAACCTTCTTCTTATATTATTTAAAAGGACCGAGCTATTACAATATGGATATGTAGAGATTCTACATGATCTTCTTAGAATTATCTTAATATTTTACATAAACATGACTAGATTACATCATATTACACACAAAATGATCTCAAATCTCATTCTCATAGCATGTTGACCTATTTCCTTCTACTACCCCTACAACTTGATCTATATGGATTTATATATATTTTTCCTTCAACTTTGATCTGTATTCACTTGATTTGGTCTAGTGTAATCCCTTTGATGAGATCCAACTACTTTGGTCCACTTATACTTGATTCCTTCAAAACTGGCATCTTGATCCTTCTTTTTCAACCTTGACAAGTCCTAATGTAACTAATTTCGTTTTTTGCTTGCCAGTTTCTTCTTTCCATTCCTACTTTCTGAATTTTTTTACCATTTACTTTTCTTGCTTTCACTTCTTGTCTTTGCAGTAATTTTCTATAAAATATGATCAAAATTTCCCCAAAAACAAAGGATCCAACATGCCCTGACAAAAATATATCAGATCACCCTTGAGTCAATCTTTTGTCTGCATATATGATCCTTCCTGTGGTTGCATAACTGGCGTTGATGCACTTTAACCTTGTATTGATTCTCCTTATTCAAACAAAGGACCCAAATTAGGAACTATTTGTATATTTTTAGCTTTAAAGCTATGGTAATCATCCACTGCAATATTCCATGCAACAAGCAAAGTGATATCCTGATTAAGAAATTGAGTTGTAGTCTCAGTAGTTGGTTGTGTAGGGCATGATGCAAGTAAGTTATGGCACTAACCTTTTGCATCATAATTAAGTTTACAAAGTTTCATGTATGTAGCTTTGGCGGTCAGCTAAAGGTCTCAATGAATAGTCTTAGCTTTGTGTGACTGCTCCTCTAACACATGGATTTGCTTGTCAATTTCTTCAGGTTGAGAAAAGAACTGTTTCTATTGTGCTAGGCCAGTAGTTGTAAGAGATTGTTCCATTAATCATTTTCTTTGTTCATGAAATGGGTATAGAGGTTTGTTGTACTTAGAAAGTGATCTAGACCAATCCTAAATTTGGCAAAAAACTTCTTAGTAACCACAAGTACATTACGGAAGCATATCTCTAGAACTAGAGGCTTGGTCAGTAGTATCAGTAATATACTATTGGAATCTTGTATGAGGATTTGTTATGGCATCATTTTCCACCTTTGTATACTTGATTCTATGAGTTATGGCCTTGGGCAGCCCTTTCCATTCAGACTTGGTCCTTTATCTAAAAAACATTATTTTAAGAGTGTAACCTCTTTCCGCTTGTTAAGTCTTGTCCTGCAAATGATGTTTATGGCTTAAGGAACTCTAGGCCCTTTTTGCTTAATTTTGTGATCTTGAGATTTTGATTAGTTTTTTTTCTTTCTCAAAGAATATTTGCGTCCTTAAAAAGAAAAATATGAAAAAAAAAACAGCTTTTGTTGCCTTTTATTTTTCTTTTGGTTTTGTTTTAAGGCTTTCTTGTCATTTTTTAGCAAGTGCAAAGTTTTTCATTTGGTCGAATTTGCATAGTTTTGGGAAAATCTCTTGTTTGAATTGGCCCCTTCTTGTGTCAATTTTTTGACCTGTTTGTTGGGAGAAGTTCTTGTTTGAATTTGTCCCTCTTTGTGTTAGGTTTTTTACCTCTTTATTGGGAAACACATTTTCTTGTTTTTTAGAGTAATCCTAGAATCTTGTATTAGGAATTTGTAGTTTTCATTAGAATAGCTGCACTATAAACAGTTTAGTCCTTTTTTGTAGATTTTTTGTGTGTGAGCATGTGTTTTGAAAAGAGAAAATAAAATATTTTTTTTTTCTTTCATTAGTTTGTTCGTAGTTCCCTTTGTAGAAGTCTCTCTTCATCGAAGAAATTTTTTCATTTTGCATGTAGCCAGGTTTCTATTGATTTCTTCTTGCGTGCATAACACCATAAGCTACACCTCCATCTCACCCCTAAATTAAAGAACAACTTTTACAATCAAGCGATAAAACTAAAATGAACTAGAATTTTTTGATTTGTCATTAATTACATCAACTAGTCTAGATCATTAGGTGCCTTGTAATTGGCGTGTGGAGAGTTAACTCTCCAAGGCCACTCCAAATTCAAACTTAGAAGTTGACTAGTGAGAGAAATCCAGTGTCGTTAAGTTGTCCAGGAAATATCTCCTAAAAAGCGAGGCAAGCATGAGGGCGAGTGCAAGCAGGGAAATGAGATACCCCCTCTCCTACTTCTCGGGTCCCAATCAAAGACCGTTCCCCCCTAATTTCGATATGAACCAGTTACCTTAATTGGAATTCCTAGGTATCGCATAGGTGACTGCAAGGGGAATACCCATGGTACCTGAGGCGGATGTTGCATCAGGTTCATTATTACTTCTGGAGGGCACCCTTGTGAAGCTCGAGTACTTGCACCAGCAAAGGATTTTGTCTGGAGGTCAGCGTAACTGCTTATGTTACCTTCACTAGTAGGCCTGAGGCATAAATACCTCAGACTATTTTCGGAAGTCCTTATATATTTGCTTTCCTATATTTTGGTGTCTGATCCTAATAACCCGAAGCAGAAATACCTTAGAGTAGCTTGATTGGTTGAATCTTTAGGGACATTTTTAGAGAGTGTTCTTTGTTCCTAGACTGCCATAGCTTTATAATTTTTTGAGTCTGTATAAGTTCTCTAAACAATTAAAACTAGTTAATTGATCAGTTATTCGATCAAGGAGGCTTCATGGGCTCTCACCTGCAAGTGTAAAGCCTTCTTATAGAAGGCGTAGGACGAATTTTGTTGGTGATTTTCAATCAGTAGCAGTGAATGCATCAGAGAGTGATCCTCCACTTGGGGATATAATTTCACAGGGTGATCCTAGTGTAAGTCGTGATTTAGAGAGGATTACTACACTCCTTTATAGGGATTTTTTGTAGTTGGAAGATGAAGTTGAGGTTGAAGAGATTTCTGATTCTCCTGTCACTCCTTCTTCACCTCTTCTTCTTAATTTTCCGAGCATTATATTATACGTTGGGACCCCAACTCACATGCTGTCAAGCCCTGCTACTTCTCCTCCTTTTATTTCGATGACCATTTTTGGGAACAAGGTTTTGACTATGATTACTTCTAGTGTGCATACGCCTCTTTCGGTGGAAGGAGGAGGTACAATTTCTATATCAAATATCACTCCTAGTACTACAATATCTGGCTCTACCTCCATTCCATCTTTGATTGGGGGCACCCAAGCTTTTGCTTCCCACACTGGTTAATTTTCATTTGGGATGTCTTCTAGTGCAATTCCCTTAGTTCATCTAACCACTTCTTCTAATTTTTCCACACCTATGTCTTCTATGGCTTGTGGTTCAACATCTTTCCAGGGTTTTCCCTTTGGAAGCGGTCATATCCCTCATTCTAACCCTTCTTTAGGTTCTTTTCCTTTATTTGTTCAAGTTCAAGGTTTTAACCATTTTCAAGGAGGTCAAGGTTTCAATCCTTTTCAAGGAGGTCAAGGTTTCAATCCTTTTTAAGGATTGAACCCTACTTTTGGTGGCTTGGGAACTGGGAATCAATTTGTGTATGGTCAACAGGGGAACATGCCTCTCTCCTCCGTAGGAACCTCTTAGGGTTTTTCTGCCTTTGCCAATGCGTGGAACCCTTACCAACGGCTCTCCTCTCCTTTAGTACTTCGATTTGGGAAAAAATTCTTGGTTATGGTAACCCTTCGACAGGAGGAGGTCCTACTCTGAATTTCTGTGGACCACAAGGTTTTCCTTACAGTTCAATATCTTCTATAAAAAATCCTTGGCAACCTAGTGCCTCAGCAAATCCAGGTTATTCTTTTCAAAATGTTGGGAATCCCTCTCATGGTCGGTGGAATTCTCAAGGTCCTCCACGCTTACCATTCCTAACAACTCTAAATTTTCTAGATATTTCAAAATTTACTAACGATCCATTTCGATATAGCCCATCTTGGTGTCCGATTCCTACGAAGATTCCATCAGGAATTCCAAAATTTGAAGGGAATATTGGAGAGGATCTAGCTGACCATGTAACAACTTCCCATTTATGGTGCTCATCTAACTCCCTTATTGACAATTCAATTAGGTTGAGATTGTTTCAATGCACCTTGACCGGAAATTTTGCCAAGTGGTACATAGATCTTACTAGGAATACCTTTGCTTCATTTGGAGAATTGGCTACTATGTTCTTGAACCATTTTCAGTTGCTCGTTCGGTATGATTCTAGAACTGAGTTATTGGCCAATTTCCAACACGATAAGGAAACTCACATTTCTGACTATATTCAGGAATGACGAAGAATGAAGAGACCAATTAAAGCCTATATTCGTAATGAATTCCTTCTCGAATGGGTCTTAAAATATTTAAAACTATCAATCTCAAAGGATGTATCACTTTCTGGGGTATTTACCAAAGATAATTCTATATTTAGAGCCCATCAATTAGAACTTATATATTCTCAGTCTAGGATTCTTAATAATAAAAAAATCGGATGCTCGTTGATGTAAGATATATTTATCCAAACTGAAGCTAGGTCCCTATGTCGACGGGCTAGTTGGGTCAATTGATAACAATATGACTAAACTCTTCAATCAATTGCAGTAGTTGTCTTTACAAACTTCTTCTTCATTTTAGGAATCGCCATCAGTGTCTATGCCTTCCCAACCATTAACTATTAATGTTGTCCAATCCTCTAACCCTAAAGGAAACCAAAAATCCAATGGGAAGTAGAAAGGATGCAATAAGAAAAAGATAAGGATGGGAAGGAAAATGCAAAAAAACCTAACAATAATGTTGGGGAGGGTAAAAAAGAGTCGAAAAATAAAGTTAAGTTTCCTTGCAAATTATGCATTGGAGACCATATAACTCATATTTTCCCAAATATTTAGGATGCTCAGCGCTTGTTAGCTCAACAGGGTTCTTCTAGCTCCCGGGGTATCCTGAACAACCCTTTTTCCCAAGGACAACAAATTATTTTGGCGTGAATTATAATACTAAAGCTTCCACAGGGGCCAACCATGAAGGAGAAAGTCCATCAAATGTCTACATGATGAGTGCTCATGTTGATGTTGCAACAAGGTCACGTGATTATGGTGAAACCAAACCGTCTAAGGCTAAGGCAGCTCCTAATTTTTTAGAGCCACTCCATATTGAGAGGCCCACAGTTGAGCCTATACCTCAGATGCAAAAAGGCTCTACTAAACGTTCGACGATTAACCCTAATGCCAAGGCAGCCCAAAACTACTCCATTTTAGAAGATCTGGCTCAAATTCCTTGTGTGATGTCTACGTTAGAGGTACTCCAGTCATGCCTAGCACAAATGTGTGCGTTTTTCATTATGATCGGGGCGATGGATCCAAAAAAATATTTTATGATTACATTTGATATGTCAAATATTAAGAAGATACTTCCTCATCATATGGCTATTCAAATTAAATCTACATACCGAAATATGAACATTTTTTGAACTGTATTTGATGAAGGAGCTTCCACATGTGTCATGTCCATTTCATGTTGGAAAGCGATTGGATCTCCTCAAGTTGTTCCTTCACCCACTCTCTTGACTGCATTTGATGGTCATTCTCACAGGCCACATGACATTTTTCCAGCCTTTCCCATCTCTATTGGGGGTAAGGTGGTCAATATCGAAGTAGAAATAGTCAATGCTAAATTGTACTATAACCGTCAGTTGGGACGAAATTGGATCTATGAAATGGATGCCATTGTATCATCACTATTTCGCATCCTATGTTTTCCCCATGAAGGGATAATCGTTGCTATTGATTAGATGGATTATTCTTTGAAAGACTCCAATGCATCCTCTGATTCTGTTGTTCCCTTGGTGAAGAATTCCAAGCAGCCAATTGAGAATCTAGGAGTCGGTATGTATTCCTCGTTGATGGGTATGTTTGATCTTCCATCTCCTATTTCTGAGATAAATGATATTTCATCATCCAAGGCTCCTTCTCAAAGATATTTCTTCATAACTCATTAATTTTCAGATCCTTGGCCCTTACCCTCTTGTACGACCACATTAGAAGAAGGGCAAGTGGGTGGAATGGCATGTCTTATATCTACAGGTCAAATTTATTATAAGTTTATTTTTAACATTATAGATTCGGATCCAATTCCTATTTCTCCAGAGGATTTGGATGGAGATGTGGCTCTAGCTTGGAATATTAACTCAATTTCTTCTTTGGACTGCCTTGATACTATTTTACCATCTGAGGAAGAAATCCTAGAAGTGATGACAGGTGTGGAAAGACCATGGGATGATTTGCATCATCCTTCATACTTTCTCCCATACTTGCATGAAGTAGAATCAAGTTTTTCTAGCCTTTCGTCAATAGGTAATGCTCACACAATTATAAATCCTTTGGCTCCAGCATATATTTTTTTTGAAGATAATATGTCTATCATTTTTGAAAAAAAATTCGGTGAACATCTCCAGGGATCCCAATATAATAGAGAATGTTTTCATTAGAGCCAAGTGCTCCCCTGAAGAAATTCAAATCTGTACCGATATTTTCAAATAATTACATGATGTGTTCACTTGGTCTTATGAGGAAATTCCTGCAATTGATCCATCAATTGTCCAACATGAGATCAAGTCTCATGAGAATGCTAATCCTATATGGAAAAAGCTTCGGCTTGTAAACCCTAGGAAAGAGGCAGATAGTAAATCTGAGGTTGAGATGTTTCTTAAGGCGGGTTTTATATATCTCGTTCCTTTGACTGAGTGGGTTTCAAATCCAATCACGAGCGATAAGAAATAAGGAATGATCCATGTGTGCATATACTTCAGAGATTTAAATCAGGCTTGTCCTAAAGATAATTTCCCCACACTTTTTATCAATCAGATTATTGATGGACGTGCAGGAAATGAGATTTTCTCCTTCATGGATGGTTTCTCGGGTTATAACCAAATTACTATCCGTTCCGAATATCAACATAAGACAAATTTTATTTACCCATGGGGTACCTTTTCATATAAAAATATGCCTTTCAGTCTTAAAAATGTTGGAGTGACTTTCCACCGGGCCATGTCTTATGCTTTACACGATAGCAAGCATATCATTGAAGCTTATTTGGATGACTTAGTTTCTCGTTCTCGAAAGAGAACTAATCATCCCCATCATCTTCGGTTGATTTTCGAGAGGTAGTTATTACAAAATATGTTTGAATCCCAATAAGTGCTTTTTCGAGGTCACATATGGTCAGTTATTGGGGTTCATTTTGTCTACTAAAGGGAATCGTGTAGATCCTTTCAAGGTTGATGCAATAATTCAGTTGCCTCCCCCATCTACCATTCGTCAAATTCAGAGTCTCCAAGGAAAACCAAATTTCTTGAGGATAATTATCGTCAATTATGGAGAGATTAAGAAGGGATTTATGAGACTGTTGAAAAAAGGAGTTTCATTTCTATGGGATGACTTCACTCAACGCTCATTCGATTCTTTGAAAAAATCATTAACCTCTACTCATTTTCTGAGTCCACCCGATTATAGTAGGGATTTCCTCTTATATCTTATTGCAACAGAATCAACCATAGGTATGGTTCTGGTTCAGGAAGATGATGCTCTCTATGAGCATGTGATTTATTATATAAGTTGAGGCTTGGTAGGTCATGAATTATGATATTCTCCTGTTGAGAAATTAGGTTTGGAAACTGTTCATGTTGTCTAGTGACTTAGAAATTACATTCTGCTTCGAAAAAAATATGTTTTGCTAGTTTTCAATCCATTTCATTTTATTCTCAGTAGGCGAGTGATTGGGGGAAAATATAATATATGGGTTGTTATTATACAATAATTCGATCTCGAGTTCTTGTCTGCTAAATACAAGAAATCTTTAATATTCACATAATTAATCTCAGAGTTTCCTTGTGAAGAGGAAATAATTTATGAGGAATCATTCCCTGATGAACATATTTTCCTTATTTTTTCACAAGATCCTTGGTATGGGGATATTATTATATATCTTCAGACTTCGAAGTTTCCCCTCACTTTTTTGAAGGATTAGCGAAGAAAATTGTGTCACTTGGCTAAAATTTATGTTATCATTGGTGACACTTTATATCGCCATGGGGTTAATTCCATCCTTATACATTTCTTAACCCTAGAAGAAGCTGAGTTAGTGTTGAATGATTTCCATAATGGAGCTTATGGTGGTCATTTATCTAGGTTTGCTACAACCCAAAATTTGTGTGTGCCGACTATTTTTGGCCTTTGATCTTCAAATATTGTGTTGAAGCGATTAATAAATGCCATCCTGGTCAATTCCATACCTAAAATATACACGCTCATCCAGCTCCGCTCTTTCCTATTATTACCATCGATCCATTCGCAAAGTGGTGAATCGATTTTACCACTTGTAACCCGCCTTCCGCATAGGGTCATAAGTATATCATTGTAGCAATGGACTACTTCACTAAGTGGGTTGAGGCTATGCCTACCTTTGTGAATGATCGTGAAACAACAACCCTGTTTCTTTTCAACCAAGTGATTTCTCATTTTGGTATTCCTAAAGAGATTGTCACTGACCATGGAAGTCATTTTCAAAACAACATGATGACTGAATTTTCTCTCAAGTTAGGTTTCTGGCAGGAGAATTCATCTCGTTAGTATCCAAAAGCCAATGAGAAAGTAGAAGCTGTGAATAAAACCTTGAAGGTTATCCTGCAAAGGACAATTAATAAATATCGATCCAATTGGCACATTATGTTGTATCCTGTGCTTTGGGAATACCGGATGTTAGTTAATACTGCAACTAGTTTCACTCCTTTTCAACTAGTCTATGGGTTGGAATCAATCTTCCCTATGAAATGTAAAATTCCTTCTCTTAAGCTAGCTTATTAACTTCTTCCACACACTACCAGTCTTGAATAATGCCTCATTTATTTGGAATGTCTTGAAGAATAAGGATATGAAGCTTTATTGCAAAGGTCATGGCGGGACTAAAGAAGTCTCCTAAGCCTACGCAATTTTTGCAGCATGGGAAACATGTGCTAGTGAGGATGTAACTAGGAAGCCCATGTAAATGATGGATATACTATCATGTCGTGATTTTATAATTCGGTGAGTGAAAATGGTTTAAAAATCATAACATGATGGGATCGACCCTATGGCAACATATCGTGTTGGATTGATGTGGGATGCCTTAATTCCTTCCTTCCAGCAGATCTTTTCCCATCAACTCCAACTCATTTCTCTGGGAACAAGGTCTAGAGTCATTTTTTCAATACCTTAGGGTTTGCAGTCATTAGTGGCAGACTCATTCGTTATTGACAGTGAGAATGCATCAATGTCTCATGATTGGTAGATTCTCTCAAGTGTTTGACTTCAACTCATTTATTCACAAATGTTAGATTGTACTCGGGTGCGTTGACTCTCATCGTCATTATCGATGAGTTGTCTCGCATTTTTTAACAATATACATCTATGACCGATAATCAAATTATTTCTCACGTGGTCTACTTCAACTCATTTATTCCCATAGTGTATAAATGTACCATGTTGGTCGTTGAAGACCTCGGGTTTGCATCAACATGTTTTGGTTCATATGACAACTCCTTCAATTTTCTTCCAGTGAAACCATGCACCTTATATGTTGTAGTTCATCACAACAACATTCTTATATGTTGGCACCCGAGTTGCGTGTAGTACCGTTATTCCACTCTTTATGACATGGTACTTGGAGATTCAGTTATGTGACTTCAGTGATAAGATATCTTTCCTAGTATCATTGATCAATTCTGTTATATGTGATACTATGACATGACCTTAATATGTACTTTTGAGGTTGTGATTAGATGATCCACTATGTACTTCACAGTTTCCTTTGTACTTGTATACATATTAGATCTTCTACATACTTGATATGCAGACATGATTTACTTTCACTGAGCATGGGTATGCCCACCTCAGACATGAGCTTACTTTATGATCTCTTCCATTACTTTTTTGCAGGTTGAAATCTGGTGAACTCCTCCCAATTCCTCACATGATTCTTCTAATACACTTAATATATTTTGATAATCATGTACCCCTTTTGACCTCATATATTATGGGGCATCTGTTATAGCAACATAAATGAGTTGAATTCATTCGTTACTGACAGTGAGAATACATCAATGTCTCATGATTGGTAGATTATCTCAAGTGTTTGACTTCAACTCATTTATTCACAAATGTTAGATTGTTTGACTTCAAAGGGTTGCCTAAGGCAATAACTCATAGGCTTGGGTTGGTCGGATCCAGAGGATGGTTTCGCTTGGAGACATGGCTGAATCAGGTGGTATTCCTCCACACTTCTCTATATTCATCAATAAATAAGTTATGTCCCGTTATTTATGTTCATGATCTTAATTCTTTATACATGTTGTGATCCTATTATGAATGATTTCATGTTTTTATTCTTATATGCTTATATGATCTAACATTAAAATATTGAACATGCTTTCAGTTATTACTAGTATATGTGTTTTTCTTGAGTGATTTGCGGGTTTTTGAGCACTAGGAGAAGTAGCAGGTTTGAACCCTACGGTATCGCCTTCAAACATAGGACCTACGGGTACTACCCCTTCTTCCCATTTTACTAGTTTAAGCATTAGGATTGTAAATTTGTATGCTTATTTTTGTTGTACGCTTCTTGCTCTGTTGGGGTTCCCAACCCAGACCCTAGGGTACATCATCCTGGAACAAGATCCTAAATAGAATTCTGCATGTCAGCATCAACACTGTGAAATTCATTTTTTTTCAATAACCAACTTTGTACTGGTAGTCTCAAGAAACTCAAGACACTGTGTGGGATCACATGCGGAGAAATATATTGGCATAGTAGGAGCAAACTCTGCAACAACTAGCCACATATTGTGGAGTTTGGAGCTAATCTCTTCAATCTATTTTTTTACTTTCTCTTTCTACATAGGCAAGTGATAAAGTTCCACAACAACAGTAAGAAGTTCTTGTTGTTGTAGCTCATGCAAAATAACATGTTCAATGTATATGGAATCAACAGTAAATAGGCAATACTCCAATTGGATTTATGAAGGCCAAATCAAACGAAGGAGATGTCATGATGGCCAGTGTTGAATATCATAAGGAGAGAGTCTTAGATTTAAAATTGTACATAAATTAATTGCAAACGAATTCTTATAATAGAAAATAAACAATGGCGACAACATAAAACATAAAACAAATATATACAGATATTTTCCCCTGGAACCAAAACCTAGACTACCAGATTGATTTTTCATTATGTTCCTTTCAATATTATAATGCATATATATACATTCTGAAGCATTCATAAACCCCAATCCATTAACTCTACATTAGAACATAACCGTAGTTCCCTTGACTGGATCTACAAAATACCATGAGCAAAAAACCATCATGCCCAAAACCATGTGAAAAACCCATGCAAAAAAACATAGGTAGGTCCTCCCACCTAATATAGGGTCCAAAAACCCTAACAGGGGGGCTATGCCCCCCCCCCCGTGACCTTCTTGTGACACCCGATGCAATGAACAAGGGGGGGGGATATCACCCCCCCACACATTTGACTAGTCGTGGAAAGAATATAACACACACCCAATAAAGAGGCTATCCATAGGATGAATTCTTGTTTCTAGGGTTTGGCCATTTACAAGTTTTTCTTTTAGAGTGTCAAAATTAGCATCACACTCTTCCATACATATAAAATGTTCAACCTTCTTTAACAACTTCTCCAATGGAACAATAATTAAAACATAGTTGTGGATGAATGTTTGATAATACCCTATATGTCGCAATGTAGACCACAAAAATTTGACACTTGTGGGTGGTAGAATATTTAGGATCACCTAAAATTTCGTAGGGTCTATGAAAACACCATATTTAAAAAAAAATATGGCCCAACAATGTACCAAATGTAACAACAAATATACATTTCAAAATTTTCAAAGAGATATACAGTTTCCTACATTGATCAAAATGGCCCACAAAAGACTATAATTTAAAAAAAGAAAAATAGAATTTCCAATAATCCATGTAAACTTTAAGAAATTTATGAATATACTCTTTTAATATAGTAACAATAATCCTAGAAAATACACTTGAAGTATTCTTGAGACCGAATGGCATAACATGGTAATCATATGAACCCCATTCGGTGGTGAATGTAGTTTTCCTCATCAATACGAGCTTGATGATATCCATAAAGTCCATCTATGAAAGAATAAACTTCCCGTCCTGCAACATTGTCTAGCATTTCATCGCTAAAAGGAGTCGGAAATGGGTCATGAACACAAAAATTATTAATACTTTGATAATATACACAAACTTTGAAGTCATTCAAATATTTCTTGTCCTAGATAACAATAGGACTAATCCATTTAGCCTCATCAATTGAAATTATGAGACTTGAAACTAGAATTTTATCTATCTCCTTATTAACTTTATCTTTAACTCACAAATTTAGATGGTATGGGTGATGTTTGACTAGACTCGCATCAGGTTTTAAAACAATTCTCATTTCTCCCAAATTTAATTTTATACCTTTAAGCTCTAAAACTGACATAGGGAATATATATTCATATTCCTTCAATAAATACAAAATTTCCTTAGTTTTCTATTCATCCCATCAATAACCAATGGAATCTAATTTGGGTTTCTCTTCAGTCCCAATGTTGTGCTTTCGCAACTTCAAAGGTTTCATATGCATAACAACTTTAACAATATCGTCTTTAAAAAATCTTTCCCCTTTAGACTCCTTGAAAAATAGATTCCTTAACCCCTCCAAACCATCTTCTTTATATTCTTTATTAAATTTTGTGCAAGAAACAACTTCATGGAATCTTGATTCATATAGAATTCAAAAATCTTCATAACTTCAACTACAAGCTTTCTAATGGGGAACATAACCCTCTTAATTGATTTTAGGGCTTCAAATATCTTCATGTCCTTTTTTGAAAAGGAAAAGTCACTTAAAAAGTGAATGATCAATGCATCCCAATTAGTCATATGTCTCTTCATCTCTTCTTTTAGGTACTAAGCATGCAAAAATGTGCCCGATGTATGAATAAATTGATGCACCCATAGCTCAACAGGAAATAAAAATTTGGTCCAAACGATGCTACAAATATAGACATTCTTATGAGAACTAAAATAACCCTCGTATATAGGAATAACATCTGAACTCTTTTTAAGAACAACGAACCCACACAACATAGCAGACTTAACTAGTTCCATGTTCTCAAACTTGTTGTGATGAGCTTCCCACCATCTCGCATGGATTACTCATAAAGAATTATCCATCAAAGGAATTATTTTCATTTCTTGAACATCTAACTCAACTTCTCTAATAAAATTAGCAACAAATCAAATTGCATTAAAATTTGGATGATCCCTTACCTCTGTACCGATCCAATGAGCACAATGAATAATTTCACAACATCTAGAGTGAAGCTCATGATATCCTTCTTATCAATCATACAACACAATATTTGAACCAACTTCATTATGTTGGACACTTCTCCAAATAAGAGAACCATATGTTGTAGGATTTATATGATCCTCTCTATTCCCTGTAATGAGCCGGTATAGTTGACCCATAATATTAGGTTCTTCTACATCATCAACGAGCTCTATAAATATTGGACCTTGATAGGGATCCAATTATTTTATAACTTGGACTTCATTCACTTCGAGGGTCATAGTCTTTCATTTGAGATCAATAACAGTGTAATTCTCAAATTCCCATTATGTTCCCAACAAATATGGATAAGTATCTTTGTCTCCCATAATATCAATGACCTTAAAGTGTACATATGTCTTCACTCCAATTATATCAACTTCGACATCCTCCAAATGACCAATGGGAATAATGTGGTACTATTTGGCCATGCGTAACTAAATAGGAGAAAATAACAACTTGGGTCTTCCCAATGCCTCCCAAGTTTTCTACGGAAATATATTCACATCGTAACCTAGATTCAACATTGAGTCTTTGATCTAGTATCCGATGATTTGTGCATCAATATGAAACTCCCTTTCTGTTCTTCTCTTGTTGTGGCAGACATGTATGGAATGACGCTTCGATAAGTTAGTAGAAATGGGTTGTTATAAGAATTATTCATCCTTTACAACAATCTTAAGCTTCTTATACAACTAGCTAGATAACTTCTTATCACTCATAATATGCAAAAATAATTTAAACCAATCCATGACGAGATAAGATATCTCTTGTGGAGATCGAGGACTCTTCATTTGTCCCTTTTCTTGTTATTGTTCTCGAGTACTATAAGAAGAAACCAACTACTTGAAAAATTTTAGCAACATCCTTAAAGTAATACTCCTTCTAATGAATAAGGTCATAAGACTTATTTGGAGATGCAAGCTTTATTTCAACAGGTTTCTTAGGTACCTATTTGTTAGCTCCAGTACACTTACATCCTCTAATAATAATGTTAATATTGGTATGACGAACTGACTCAGGCTCTCTAGGATTTGCGTTAACTAGATTGGCACTACTTTCTATATTACACTTTTCCTAGATAGTAATTAATTCTAGATAATCTTTAGTATAATGAGTGTTTACTCAGGAGTGATAACACCAAGGCCTCCTTGGAAATGGAAAATCATAAGAAACATGGCCCTCTTGATGAAAATTGTAGCACTGAACTAGACCTCTACCTCTAGTTCTTCCTCCCCTTAAGCCACTTCCTCATCATCCTCGTGGAGCTCCATTAAATTGAAATGCAATATGATCAAGGCGATTAGCGAGAGATTCCAAAGCTATGCACTAGTTGTAATGTTCCAAAATTTTCATTAAGTTAATTGGAACATTAATTTTGATTTCATTTTTATAAAATGAATAAAATGGGTAAGGGAGCCAATGAATAAGCATAATAAACACTCCAAATGTGCAAAGGGGTCACTTAAGTGGCTTATTTATCATCTCCTAGTGTGAAAAGGGGAAAATACAAGAAGACTAGGCACAGTTTGAACAAGTCAAACAACGCTACATGGAGGGAGTGAGTCACCAAGTGGGACATCACAGTTTTAGTGGGAGGAATATTATTGGATGAGAGAAACCCTAATGGGTGGGGTCCATGACAAGGAAGCCTCCTATTGGCATAAAAGAGGGAAGGAGATCCATTGCTCATTATGTTGAAGAATTTGATTTTCCTCTGCTCTCTCCAGTTGTGCAACTGGGATAGCTTGTGTTGCTTAGCACAAGGGAGATTTTTGTTTATAAGTTTCCTCTCCTTCATTGGGAAGATTTGGAGGAACTGTTCTTCATTCTCCTCACATCCAGGCTTGAGGCCAAGGTGACCATCTTCAGCTACAACATTTCCCAGCTTTGCATAAACATTGAGTTGTTGGGGGTTGCAGTGAAGACTAACTATCACCCACTTCCGGAGCTAGTTTTGCAGAGGAGGAGCTCATTCTTTCTCTGGGAGATTAGTGAGGAAGATCCTGGAGCTTATTTACAGATTTTTGCATTGGGCCATATGTTTCATCTCATTCACAACGCAATCTCTTCCCTATATTGCGTTATTTCTAGTGGGCACTTGCAGGAGGGGTTCACATTGTGGATTGGAGAGTGTAATCTTCAGTGAAGGGAGAAGAATTTCACTTAGAAGATCATTGGAGGAGGTTTTTACATCATTTTCATCATTTCCATCCTTCTCCATTATTTTATTGTTATTGAGTTGTTGCTGCTACCCAGTAACTCTGACATTTTTCCATTTAGTGTATTTTGGCCAATCCTTAGGAGGATTGTGGTAGTATTTTTTTCTGGGGTTGAGATCTTGCTCCCCCACTTTATTTGAACCTATTATTTTCATATCCTTGTATACATATCAGTTTTTGATCATTTTCCCTTATGGATTGCGCAGTCATAGCTTGTTGCTGGGTTGTGTAGCTGGGTGCTTACATTTCTGCATGTACATTTGTCTTGGGGCTGATTTGGCCTAACTTGAGAGGGCTTACCTCAAGTTATTGTATATCTATTTGCTGCTGCACTTAATATAAGGTTGTGCACTCTTCTTACTCCATATTTATTGATATTTCACTGTTGATGCTTGTATAAGTTTATGTATTGTTGTAGCTCTCCCTTTTGAGCATTGTTTGGGATAGATAGGTTTGGAGGATCTGAATAACCTTCCAAAGGTTATTTATTTGAGCTCATCTTCTGGAAGAGTAATTTATGAAGGGTGAAAAAATGGATCCAAGTCCTGGTTCAACTTATTTTCACATTGGATTCCTTATACAGCGTCCTTGAGGACCATTTTCCTGAAAAATCCAAAAAGGAATATTACACTTGTCTATATGGTGATTCATAAACCCACAAAACTCATAAAAAATGTTATTTGGAATATTGGAATACTTATGAGAAATAATGCAAAGACGAGGTGAATGAAAATAAGTGAGACATATCTCACAACATTAATTGGCGGATGTACCTTGATGATTAGTAAATGCATGATACTGAGTATGTCCCTGATAAGGAACATTTGTGGAAACTTTCGCAACTCCTGCAATAATTCCTAGAGGCAGGGAAGGTGGTCCTATAGGCATAGTATAAGGTCCTGCACTCTACAACCTTGGGAACTTAGAGCGTGATGCTTCTCAACATGACAATTAGTGCACCAAACATGTGGACTTGAAGGTATCACAGTGTTCATATACTTTAATCTCTCAATTATATCTATAATCTGATGTTGTAAACCAATAACAGTGGGATCAATGGAAGCAATTCATACTCTATAATCATGAGGATATCCCACCATTACCTCTATCTTCACGTCCTACTACAAGGCATCTTATAATGTTTCGATCTTTTGTTGTGCCAGTGGAACTCGAGTTAGCGGTAACAACGCTGTAATAAACCAAGCCTTTTGATGATTTGGATGAATAAGGTAATTCAATTTAACCATTAAATATTTAAAATTTTGCATGAATTCCCATGAAGTCTCTCCTTCTCATTGTCTAATTTCCCATAATTCTGCTAAACCTTGTTTCTTTATTTTAGGAAGCTTATGTTCCTTAATAAATTCTTACATAACCAAATCAAGGTTTGGATTAGCATTCAGGGATGACCACTTAATTAACCATCATAGCACTCTATCTCACAGAGTTTTCTAGAACTCGATAATCTTAGAGTAATATAGAGCTTCTCTAGCCCTCTTAATGGCTTCGCATAGGTACCAGTTTTGTTCTGCATAGTGATCTCATTGACTAGTGAGAGAAGGATATCAGGTGAATGATATTGCCACATTCCTAGCCATTGGTATATGACCATACATAACTATTATAAAACCTCTTCAACTAGGTTGCAAAAAAAGTGTATACTATGACTGAATGCTAAAACCAGAACTACCAGGACCACTAGAGTTACCAGTTGTGTATACTCTATGAAATTTTTGAAACTTCAATGTTTTAACTCACTTTGAAATAAAATTGATAGGATTTTGATAAAGTACTAGGGGGACATTAGGGAGAGAACTATTTGCACCACTGCCTTGCAAATTGTTTCTTGCAAGGAATGAACCATGCTCAAGAAATAACCATTTCATTATGAAATGAAATTCTTCATCCACAGGAGTACTATGATCAATCATCGTGACCATCTGTGTTGGATTTTATAGTGTCTGGATTCATTCTAAGTCCTGGTGGTCTCCACCTTCTCTATTCTCCTCTCCTATCCCATCTCTTCTAACTCTTTATATTTCACTAGAATGAGATCCTTCACCTACTTTAATATTTCACAAGTCTGGGCTGCCTATTCCCTCTATACACAACCTTGGGCTGCTCAATGCTTCTCCCTTTTGCTATAGTTCTCTCCATATTCTCCTAATTTCTCACAACTTATTTTCCCACCATTCATCAGTTATTCATCCCCTTTTAAGTTCCATAAAATCCCATTTCTTTTGCAACTATTTTGAAACCATCGTAACTTTCCCTCATATTACACAACCAACTAGCATCTCTCCCATAAACCTTACCTATAGTACAATGGTTTTACGTTGTGATACTATTTTCTTGAAACAAAAATAATACATCTTGTACAATAAGAACCTTAGTCCACAAGGGAATTTATTTTAAAAATATTCCCTATAACTTGTATTTAAAAACTGCCTCAGCTTTAGACAAGGAATGATGATTTTTTGTAACAAATTCAATGATGTAGCCTTCCAAAGTAACTTGCACCAAAAAATAAAAAAACTCTAGTTAATTCGGTATCAAGCCTATGAAACACAACCAGATCAGTAGGTTCCGACTATTCAGCTGAGGTCCCCCCTCCCCACTTTGATCAAAAATATACTCAACCAATGATATAGTTGATCAGGAAATTTTCACTATAAATTTTCATATTGATCACACGTAGGTTCTACAAATAGGATCTCATCCTTAACCCAATCTAAGTTCTTGTATCTCAACTAATTTTGTTGTATAAAAAATAAGTCAAGTTTTCCTTGTTGAAAAAAATGTTAATACCAAGGGGGGCGGGGATGGTAAATTAGTATTGAGGCTAACTTTAACTTTTTATGGCAATTTACATTTTATCATTCAAACATGGAAACCATTCATGTGAGAATTAAATAGTATATCATGTGAAACAACATAAATCATCACATGAACACAAGCACCATGAGCAACATACACATTGGACACAGAGGTTTAACGTGGAAATCCTTCTGGGAGAAAAACTACCAAACCTTTTTTGTTATTTTATGTAAATAAGATCACCTACTCTATGACATCAATTTTTTTGTGAGAAACTACTCATTGGAAGTGTCATCACTCATTAGTTTAAACACTTTCAATGATATGGTTCTACATGTCATTCACCTAGTTTCATGCTGTCTCATAAGTCATTTTCATGAAATTTTTGAAAAAAATGCATTTGGTGATGTCTACCCTAAGTCTAAAACCAACCTCAAACCATGTCATATTAGTCAAATCTACCTCATCTCATCTAGTTGTCATTCCCATGCTTTAAAATCACAAAATATTCCACTTGTCAGTTTTACACAGTTTCGTAGCGAATTATATGGAAAATCAACAGATTTCTCTATGAAACTGCCTGATAGTTCCATAACGAATCTGTCATCAATTAAATGGTTTTTGCTACGAAACTAGATTTTTCCTGCAGAGAGTGTCAGAGTGGTGTGAGGTGTCAAACTTTAATAAGATAAATAAAGGGGTGAGGTCATTCGAGTTAGTTATTATAATTCCCAAACATGCAAAGCCATATCTGTTGTCATCATTGTCTTTTATGGTCACATGTGTCATCATTAAACCTCGAATTGTCAAATTTACTTTAAAACTTTACCCCCAAGCTGCTCTTTTTCATTCATCATCCAATTCTTGCAAGTGAAGTATCTCACTGTCACTGTTCGAGAACTGCTTCACCACATAAAGAAGGTTGTTGTTCAAATTTTATTTTGTAGGTGTCATCAACAAGCGAGGCAGCAAGAAGTATAAAGCATCAATGGCATCGAAGAAGAAAAAAAATAAGTGTGTTTATTGTGTAAGGTATGAGCCTATGGATTTGAAGTTTCTCAATGAAGATCCCACTGCTATGGAGGCTTTTAGGAAGGTAGGCTGCCTACAGTTCTGCAAAAAATTGCAAGGTTTCCATGTCTAGGTATCCAAAGACTTTGCAACAAATTTTACAAGGAAAACATCAAAAGTTGGAGTTTTGAATCTCACAGTGTCACCAGATATCATCTCCCAAGCTACAGAAATTTCTAGAACCGGTGAAGAATGGTTCAAAGGCACAAAATTCAGAATGCAAGGTTGTGAAGAGTTTCTCAAGCAGGAGCACAGAGGAGCTGACATGACCAATGGTATCCCCAGGGGTTATATGAAAGAGAATTATGCAAAGATGCTACTGGTGGTCCGAAAATACTTCACCTGCGAAGGGAGATTCCACATGGTTTATTCTTATCATTTTAGACTCCTTCTACATTTTTTTGGTAAGAAACCACTTGACCTACCCTTATTTTTATACAAAATTTTGGGAAAGATGTTAGATAAAGTTCAGGTCAAGACAAAAGGTAATTAAACATCAGTATTTCACCATGGTCTGATAAAATTGTTAGTGTTGGAGGAATTGAAAAGGTTAAATAGATATTGGACTTCTTTTTATGAGTGGGTATGAAGTAGATGAAGTGACTCCAAAGAAAGTTTCAAAAACTAAAACTTCTCCATATCCAGCTATAATAGAAGAGATTGATGAAGAAGGAAGACAGTTTCATGTACAACCAATGGAAATTGAAGTAGAACCTCTGCAAGATATTGATATCCCTCAGCTAGCACCTACAAAGTAGAAAAAAAAAATGAGCAAACAAAGAAGCAAGAGGGTAACAAGGAGCTCTACAATTTCCAAAGGAAACCTGGAATAAATCCTCCAGGAAATAGATATTGAAGAATCACCAATTTTACCGGAAGAAGACATTGAAGGAGATATAAGAAGATTGAAGAAAGGTGAATCTGTCAAGAAGTTGGATTTTTCAGGAGAGGATGTTGGCTTCATTTTTTAGCCAAGAAAGCCAATGACCAGGTCACATATTGAAAATAATGCCATGGAAAGAAAAGGACAGTAAAGGTAATCAGCCATAGAACATCATAGATTTATCCCCAGTAGAAGAAGAAGTTTTCATTAATTAGAGAAAGGGAGAGGAGACGATGGTTCAAAAATCAGGAACATAACTCCTCACAGAAAAACTAAGAGAAGCAAGAGAAGAAACAATTGAGTTAAAGTCGGAAGCAAAGAAGCACAAGTCTGAAAATATCGAGTTTGATCAGATGATGAAGAAATGGGACAATCAACTTTCAAGTGTTTCAGAATCTGTGAGTAATGTTAAAAGACTACTGAAAAGAACCCAGCCTCTAAGACTTTTGTCCAAACATATCAGGAAGATGAATCTGCACTTGCAAGATGAAAAGAGATCATTAAAAAATCAATTAAAATACCTTCAAGGACAAATGGACATGATTGAAGATGAAATGAATAAGAGAGGACTGAAAATGAAAGTGATAGAGGAACCTGAAGGCCAACCTATTGTTAACGAAGATGAAACACCCAATAACTGAAGATTTGAGCTAAAACATTTTTGTTAAATTTTATAGCTTGCAAGTGATATAAATTTTGGCTTAGAAGGTGAATTTTTGAAGAAAACCACCAAATCTGCAATTTCAGCCTTGTCAAGCAGTTTCGTAGTGAGCTCTAGGCTTGAAGGTCGAAAAACGCTACGAAATTTCTGAAGATTTCTTTCGGTCTTTTAAAATCAGTTTTATAAAGAAATAAGGAGGGAATTTGATGGTATGTAGCTATTTTGACCTAAAAAATACATTTTGACCAGCAGAGGTGGTAGAAGAAAAGGTTTAAATATAGAAATAAGCTTGCTACGAAACTTCCTAAAGATGCTCTATTTGCAGCGAGGTATGTGTGAAGGGTTTTTTAAAGATTCGAAAGTTATATGGAAGACCAAAAAGCCACCTGGAGGCATCCAAAAATATAGTAGGCCATCTCATCGAAATTTCATTACTTGGCATGTGTGCCATTCATATAAAGCAGCATGAAGACAAAATTATAGTTAATGTGATCGTTTCCTAGAAAATAGGACATTGTTGCTAAATTCTTGGAGAGTTGCTAAATTCTTGGAGAGTAAATTTATGTCTTATGTCATGGAAAATTCCATTTGAGCATCTCATCTCTATCTATGTAATGGTCCCACTATTGGAGAAGTGGAGTAAATAAATTTAATTAGATTTCCATTAGGAGAGTAACTCTTAAATGACTAGGTGCCTTTTTATGTTCCCGAAATAGATTTTTCAGTTATGATTAGGTGTCAAAGTAAAGGTTCGATAATCCAACCAGCTAGGAAGATCCTATGTAATGTAAAAAGAGTATATTTATAGACAGAAGATGGAATAACAAACAGTTGGAGAGTATTTTACTACACTGCTATTTTTTGTAAAAACTTTTAGCTTCAGTAATATACATTGGATGTTATTTCCTTCTTCACCTGAGATTCGAATGAAGTTTTCAATGAGTTATATGTCTTGTATCTTTCATGTTTCAATATATGTAGTTAGTTGATATATAATTACTCAGAACTCATGGAAACATGCTCTGACTTTCTTTAGATGTTAAATTTTTATTTTCTTCCTGTATTGTGTATGTGTACCATCTTTTCACTGAAATTTCCATTTGCCTTAGTTTTCACAAGAAGGATTATTTCATTGAATTGTCTGATGTTGACTCCATTTTACCAATGGTAGCAGTCCTTTACATTTTCAACCTGCAATCAATCATAATAAATTTACAGTCATCGAGTTAGCCATCTAATTGATTTTTCACTAAAAATTAGAAGTTACCTTAAGAGATCCATCTCAGACTAAAGAGGTTAATCCATTTTGTTTGAAAGAGATACTCTGAGTTATCTGGTGGAGCAGCCCATTAGTACCAATTTAGAAATAATATGAAGCACCAACTCCCTTATTTTGAAGACACCTAATCAACTTACCAAAATAACCATCTAGAGCACCAAATTCATAGATTTGTTGCAGTCACCAACTTTTAGCTCCTTGGATTTATGCAAGAACCAACTTGTAGACCCCAAAACCTTACTTAGACACCAACTAAGATGGAAGCACCAACTCCTATATTTTTAGGATCAAACCCATGCTCAATAACGAACTAAGACTCACTATATATGGAAACCTCTATGCCTAATATCAACTTTTTTCTCTCCTTTTCCTTTGAACCACGCAAAATTCTCTGCCCTCTACTCTACTCAATAGCCTTATCTCATACTCAACCATATTTTGCACTCTGTCCACTTTGCAACATCATATACTCTCACACAAAGCTCTCTCCTCTTGTCCCTCTCTCTTTAGCACATGCACTCTCAGCTTCTCTCTACAACCCATGCATGCTTGGCATCTTCTCAACAATGCTCACACACTCAGATCTCTCCACTTAGCTAACTAGATACACTGTTACTTCCCCAAAAATTGCACAATGCCAATCCTAGGTCTTGTTTCACTTATACATAATGATAGATGTTGTCTCTATATCCCATCACTCTACCATTGACTCTACTCAAGTGTACTTCTACATGGATGTCCATCTTGTTGTTGTGTCAAAGTGAAAGGCCATTGCATCCACATTAAACACATTAAAGACTGGGATCCTAATTATTTTCTCCACTCAATTCTTAGTCTATCTATGTACCAAGGTAGGGCTCTCCATGCTTGTTAATTTCTCACAGAGCAGAGATTTTACTTCAGGCATGAATCTCTTTGACTATGATAAAAAATCTTGCACTTGGAAATATTTTACATTTAATTCTTCATTAGCGTGTAAGAAAGAACACACATGGTTGTTCTGGAGACACTGTTACTTCTTCAAATCATGGTCCTTTATGTTCTTGAGCTAGCAACTCTTTTCAAATGTCATTAAACTAATAAAATCAACCTTAATGTGTGTAATTACTCATCTTTATACTCATCCATTCCTACATAATAAACTCATGGATAATAGCCAAACTAGTGTATTCGCCAAATATGTATAACTTCTACCACAACTACTAACTCATCAACATACATAGGTGATAATCCCTTAGACCTATAACAGACCTCAAATATAGCATAAGTGCCAAACTTGGAATACTTCTCTCCAAATTTTCTGACTCGTTCAAGCCTTCTTATTCAAGTTGTATCAAACTTCAAATACAACAGAAGTACCAGGCCTAGCCCATAATTATAAAGATATGTCGACTCAATCATCCTTAGTGGCATATTGCAAAAGATGGCACATAGGAAAAATCTAGTGCACAGAGCCAAAGAGCTACCAACTCGTACACAATATTAAACAAATGCCATTGTCCAATTAATGCAGGCTCAGATGCCTACATGCCCATATCCTTTTCTTAATAGAATTTCTTAAGACTCATGAGCTTGTGGGTTTCTGACCTGACCCACTTTTCCTTAACACCTTCCCTTAGTGCATTTCCTTTAAATTTGGCCCAAACCCCTTTAAACACATGCATGTGGTGATATTTTTTTATTAATAGCCCGAAGGCCCTTGGTTAACAATAACACAAGAAAATACCACAAAACAAGTCCTGAGAACGCCTTTGGACTTTTGACAGAACATCAAATTCTGACAAAATATTTTGTTTCCTGAATTTGTTACTTTCCCTGAAATCTTGGCACTTTCACCTATTTTTTTCCTGTCAGACCCACTTTTTCCTTTGTTGAGCTTGAGCCCAGATGCCTAGATGCCCTTAATCCTTTTTTAAATGAATTCCATAAGACTTACGAGCTTCCTTTATTTTGGGCACAATCTCACTAGTGCACATTGTTGTCCTTTGTAGACAATTCTAGGCTAAGGAACTATGTCAAAGCATCTAAAATGTTTTTTGGTTTTGGTTTTGATGAGCAATGCTTTAAACTATTAAACCAATGTAAATCTTAATTATTCTTCATATAATAAAAGGGTCAATTCCTCACCTTTAACATAATTAAGCTTTAAATTGTCTTTGAAAGATATAATTTAAGATGATATATATGCTTCATTAAACATTCAAAAAAAGAATTTAAATTTTCATATACAGATGATGCATATAAAATCCTTTTACATCCAAATAAAAAATATTTAAAGATAGCATGAAGCAAAAATTAATCCATGTAGAGGAATTAACTAAAACAAATAGTTTCAGTTAATTAATCTCTGTAATTGATTATAACTTTGCAAGGGGATTTCAGAAATATTAATACTTAATCTTATCTTACCCAAATTTCCTCTTAACTTTAAACTTGTGAATAAATAAATAAAAATGGAACATATAAGAATCTAGAAAAACTCAGAGGAAAACACAATCTGCTTCAAAATGAGTCCAAAATCCTTCTATTAATCTTAAGAAATAGTTCAGGGAATTACAATCATATTCAAAATATTATCACAAGGGTTCAACCCATCATAGTTCAAATTACAAAGTACTTATAGTTTTTCTTCAAAATATTTGGACTTAAGGTAAAAAATTATTACAAAATATCTAATCCAATTGATTTGGATTTTTTTACAAAAATAGGACTAGAAAATAGGAAATATGAACTGATTTGACATCTTGCACAGAATTTGAGGAATGTTGTTGGTGACTGGAGCTGAAAAATTGTTGTTCTGATTCTGATTCCTAGAGTTTTGTCCTTTGTTCCTAAAAATCTGCATCTTGTTGTTGTTGTCTTCTTAATCGATTATCTCACACAATTTGTCCCATATTTCCTCATTAGGTATTAAAAAATTTATTAAATTATTGTATGCTTCATCGAATTTAGTATACTTCTCAAAAGTAGGTTTAGTTATGAATAAATGTTTTACCTCATGCTGAATTAGTAAGTCATAACTTAAACTCTCCATGAAAGCCTTGCTAGTGATGGTCCATTTGATTTTAAAAAAATTGTCTTTGTTCACTACTATGTCATGTAATCTATGTTGATATTATTCAAGAGGAATTAATTTGTCACCAATGCCTTGCAGATCTGGAAGTCATTTTTCATGTAAAATGTTAAATTTCCTATGAAACTTCTTAATTTGAACTTCCATATTATGAAACTTATTCTCCAGTTGTATCATTAATTTCCTTTTAGTAAGGAATTTTATCACCTCCAAGATAGTTTCACTTATGTCTTCAATTGCACATTCTTCGAGCTCTTCTTTTGTTGTTGAATTTAGAAATCTCATTATCCTGGTAGCATCTCCTGGTTTGTGATCCAAGTCTTTCTTCACCTTTTCCACTACTTCCTTTAATTTCTGCAATAATTCTTCTTGTTAAAAATAATATATATGGAAGGCCACAACTCAGTCATAGATTCATTAATATCTAACCATATGCTTTCCTATGCTTGAGAAATGGTTTGATCCATTACTAATTCACTTTCATAGGTAGTTATTTTCCTTTTTAACTTAAAATTCTTCTGCATTTCAACTACATAAGCATTTTCAGTTTTTAGTTTTTATTCTTGTAGATTCTACAATTGCAAAATGAAATTTTCAATCTCTTTAACTTTGAGTGTCAAGACTCTTATGGCCTTAGATAAATCTGCTACTGTATCACCCGATTGTGTGTCTACTAGAACAATTGTTGTTGTGGATGTCCCTGTTGTCGAAGTACCTACAATAAAAGTTGCTACTATGGGAATAACTGCTAAAACACTAAGTTTTTGTTCTTTATTTTTTAACAATGTTTCCAATTCAGCTTCAATATTCTATATTTTGAGATTTTTTTCAATTATCATTTTGAACATGTTTTCTTTGTCTACCTCCGATTGTCCAACTTATTTGGCGTGTGGGTGTTCTATGTTTGTAAGTTTCAACTACTTCCTTAATGCGTGGATATCAACATTATTACTCTTTATAATTTCCTCATTTACTTTAGCATCACTAGGATTATATCCTAACTTTATTACCAGATCCTCCAATGATTTGATCCTGGTATATTTGGCCAAAGAGGACATTTTCTCCACCTTTAACTGTGGATATATTTTGTTCATTGAGGCCTGCATTTTGGATTTTTTCATGGATGAAATGGTTAAGGTAGAATAAATCATTTCTCTAGCATGCTTATGTAAATCAATTTGGTCAATAGCATGGATTAGTTTAGTATCAAAGGAAAAAATATATGACTTGTACTCTTCTGCACTTTTAGGGACTGGAACTTTGAGTTCGATGAATGCTAGCTAAAACTGTCCCTTCTCTATGTCAAGTGCAGAAATAATTATGTGTTGAGTGGAACAAGTTTGTTTCCAGAACTCATAATATGTAGTGTCCATGAGTGCCTCATTCTTCATTTTGATTTCTTTATATCTGGAAATAATATTATATTGTTTTGGACCCTACATTCTAATGACATAGGAGAATCTATGGATATATCCTCAAGCCTTGTAAACGTTGCAGTGTGTAATCCTATCAGCACCATTGTTTCTTTCTCCTCTCAACTTTTGGCTTGAAATGGTTCCTCATTAATGTTAGTTTTCTTTCTTCTATTTACTACTATAAAATTTGTTTCTTGAATATCTAATACTGAAGGGGATACACTTTCCCTTGGCCTCTTAGTCTCTTTTTCATCTGGAACTGGAGTTTGTGAAGCTGTTGGAATAACAACTTGTTCTTTTGCCTCTTGTAAAGTGTTCTCTTGCCACTCTTCTTCATTGGAATATTTTTATATTTCTTGCCTTGATTTGTGTGCGTAATGAGTTTTCTTCTGTTCAACTCTAAGTTTAGAAATATTCCCTAAGAGATCATAAGACCGGGTGAAGCTCAATTTTAACTTCATTTGATTTAACAGAGAACCTGCCTCCTTTTCTGCTACTCTAGTGTTGACAACGGATGTTCCTATCTGTGATTTGAATTTGAATTGGGACTTCTTCTTACTAGATAAAAAATGTAGATCATTCATATTCATCATCTGTCTTATGTACTCTAGTGAAAAAATCCTGTTTGGAACAAATTTAGGAAACCAATAAGGAGGTAGCTCACATCCATACATTTTGATCTATGTATAATTTTGGTAAATATACCAGTCTCCAAAAAAAATTCTGCCAAGTGAGGTGAAAAATTCTTTTGATTTCATGTGAAATCCTAGGAATAACATCACTACTAAGAATACATAAGGCCATATGTAAAAATTGATTTACATAGTCATAGAAAGAGTATTCTTTTGTGTTCTTCCTTACCAAGGAAGTCCAATGAATTAGAGACTGGGGATTTAATTGTGCATCTAACTTATGTAATGGAAATTTAAATCTATCTACCTGGGAAAACATGAGAAAGTATACAAGGACTGACTTATGCTTGAAATCAGTTTCAGTATAAAATTTGAGGAATTGATCATGAATGCACTCTGCCAAAATTTCAATGTAATTGAAAATATATGATGGTTTCTCTCTTGCTGAAAATACTAATAGAAAACCTAGAATTACCTCATCGACCCACTAGTCACTTGGATAACTTAACAAACATGAAACCATGGAGATAGCCTGCCTAGAAATTTATGAAAATATGGAAGAGAATTAGGGTGGATTTTTTCTTGGTAATTCATAATTTTTAGTAGAAATGTTTCAAATTTCTTGCTTCTTTGGGAGAAGGTGAGCTTCTGATAGATTTCCATAAGAGAATCTACAGAAAATGGATGCAAAGGGACTATAGTCTTGACCTGAAGGATTTTATAAATTGACTCAGTGGTGACAGTAAATAAAACTACATTATTTTTGGCAATCATGACCATCTGACTTGGGAGATATCTAACATTACACCAACTGAAAAAATTTGGGAAGAAATGGGTCTGAGGAAAAGTAAGTTGAGGCAGGAAGGAGTCCCACATGCTAAATTCATCGTTGGAATCAAAAAATTTCTGATTCACCCAGTTGTGGAGCTCATAGAGATCGAACTCACACTAGGTTTCATAGATCTTATACTGTTTTTCAACCAGAGGAAGCTCATCTAAATTTATAACAGGGGGAAACATTGGACTCTCTATTACTAACTTAGATTTTCCTTTTGATGATGACATGTTGAATTGTGTATTAGCAGACAAGTGTATCACATTACTCAGGAATTTAGCGATCGTTTATGTGAAAACTAGATGATAATTGATGGAAGCCGGATGATAATTGTGATGTTGCAAGAGAATGAGAGAAAAGGAATTTGAATGGAAACAAGATAATTTATAAATCATTCAGATAATTTTACCATTTTGGCGTGTCTAATTAATGCATTCAGACATTGGCATGAAGGTTTAATTATTGTAATTGTTAATTGTAAGTTAGTGGATTAATAAAGGTAATATGGTATGGGTGAATGAATGATGGACAAGTGGCGAGGCATGAGGGAGGGACGACGAGAGTGGAGCGGAGGAAAGGTGGTTTTCGGGGGTGGGGGTAGGCAGTAAACAATTTTGGAGGGGGTGGGGGGGTCTGAAATGATCTAGTGAGGAGTACATGTACCATGTGCGATATTAATTTAGACAAATTTTTGGACCCCCCCCCCCTGGTTAAACGTTGAAAGTGCGAGGTGGGAGGGGGGGGTATGAAATGCATCCCCGTCGTTGATAGGGGTGGGGGTGATCTATACCATTGATATGTATGAAAATTTTATCAGAAGCGAAAAACCATCAAATAAAGATAACTTTATTTCAATACAACTAATTAATCCTTGATTAATTTAAACTAAAAAGGATAAATACAATTACCACAAAAAACACAACGAAATTTAAGTGAGCACGTCCATACTTTGGGATTTGATTTTCTTTCATATATATGTGTGTGTGTGTGTATTGATTTATTTATTTATTTTATATCCCATTTATTCTTTCTTTTTTCTATTTTTTATTTTCCTTATTTCTTTTCTTTTCAACATTAAAGTAAATGGAAAATATAACATGATAAAAATAAGATACAATGTTGGCTCCATCTAGGGACTACTTCCTCCTATGGGATGCAGAGAACTTACATATCCATGTGCTTTATCCTTGGGCTATGGAGTCTTTGCTGTGAAAATCACACTTTGAGAGTGAAATTTAAAGAAAACCGGAAACTTACAATGAACCATGGCTACAAGCATCTTTAATACTAAATATAATGTTTGAGGTATTTCCCATTGACAAGAAATGAAGAATATTTTCCTTCCAGGTTCTACAAAATAAAAATTTTGTTACCTATTACTTCTGTAATGTTGAATGGCCCCAACAAAAAATTGTCAAATTTACCATGCTTTCCTCTGTCTTCTATTCTGATGTCCCATCTTAAAACTAAGTCACCTTTTCTAAAATCCCTTTCTCTAGCCTTTATGTCAAATTAAATTTTCATTTTATTTTGATATTGATGAAGCTTTAATTGAACTCCATCTCTATCTTGATTTAATTCAATTATCATATTCACCTTGTGAAATCATCAACTTCCTCATATGATTCCTGTAAAAATTTCATAACTGGAAATGCTAGTTGTGTGGGAAAAATTGCTTCAGTTCCATAGAAAACTTGAAAATGGGACTTGCCAGTAGATCTCTTAGGTGATACTATGTTTTCCCAAACTGCATATTTTAGGTGACTATCCCAACCTCTCTTATGATATTCCAAGACTTTCTTTATGACTTTAACCAGACCCTTGTTTTATTATTCTACTAACCTATTACTTTGAGGGTAATATGGTATATAATGTTAAATGGCGATAGGGATATGAAATGTAATAGAACATATATGTATTCGAAATCACTTAAAATTATGGGTTATAAAATATGAAGAACTAGGATAGCACTTTAGACCAAACATATATAGTTATGTTAATTACAATGGTTAGTGCAAAGGTTTAAAATATATGTATGTATATTATAAAGGCTGAAAATTGAATAATGGGTAGAGAGTACATATGTTTAATTATGTTGAAATTTACTATGTACAGAATTATACATATATATATATATATATATATATATATATATATATATATATATATATATATATATATATATATATATATATATATATATATATATATATATATATATATATATATATATATATATATAGAGTTGTGGTAAACTATATATATATATATATATATATATATATATATATATATATATATATATATATATATATATATATATATGTATAATTCTGTACATAGTAAATTTCAACATAATTAAACATATGTACTCTCTACCCATTATTCAATTTTCAGCCTTTATAATATACATACATATATTTTAAACCTTTTCACTAACCATTGTAATTAACATAACTATATATATATATATATATATATATATATATATATATATATATATATCACAAATTCAAATACCATAATGGTATGACATAAAATTATAATTGTATATAATACAAATTAAGGATGATTTCTTGGTGAATCAAAGGTAACAAATGTCCTTAAAAACATTCAGGAGTATGAATGAAGTTACTGATAAATCATTAGATCAGACAAAGATAAGGACAAAAATAAAGTCCTCTAGGGACAATCTGTAAGATTGTACTAATGTGACAAAACTAAAGGAAGTAAATGTCGGAAAAGAGTATGAGGTGTTATAATTAAAAAAAGAAAAATTGAGTAAGTGGAGTTGTTACAGCGTGGAGCTTGTTCCATCTCAACCTGACCTCGAATTCATGGCAGGCCCTGAGCCTTTTTCTCATCCCTCGAGCCTCGAGATCCCTGATCCCGATCTTCCTTCTCTCGGTTCTCTTGATGTGATTGACAATCCTCAAAATGTAGGTTTCATATCTAAACCTCTGTAGCTCATGAATCATTGTTTCACCTCCTCCTCATTTGACAATCCTCTTCTTGTAGGTTTCAGATCTGAACCTCCACACCTCATGAATCATCGTTTCACCTCCTCCTCACTTGAAAATCCTCTGCTTGCAAGTTTCAGATATGAACCCCCCCACCTCATGAATCATTGCTTCACCTCGTAACCTCAATCCTGCTCGAAACTCCATCTTCTTCCCTTATATTCTTATGCGAAGTCCCCCACCATAATTTGAATTGGATACTATACCAAAATTTTCAGTTAGGAAGAAATTCAATAGTATACATCTTAAATATTTAGATATAGATATTTTATGTACTTTAACTATGAAGTATTTTGAATATTTTCTTTCTAGTTCATTTAAAATTTTGAATACTTTTGAATAACTCTAAATAAAGCAACATATTTAAAATTACAATTCAATAAAAAAAGGAAACAAACATTTTCTCTTCCCTCCAAAAGTTTTAAATGTTTTCTAATAACTCTAGATAATATAACAACTTTACAAAAATAGAGAAAACAAATCCACATTTTCTCTTCCCTCCAAAAATTTAAATTTAAAATGGTTTTTAAGGAGTTTTCTTTAGTGGGACTTTTTAGATTAGTTTCCAAAAAGTAGCACTAAAGACAATTTGATTTTTAGATTCAAAAAATATATTTCCCAAATTCTTATTTAGTAGATAAATACAAAAAACATTGTTTTAAATTTATTAATTTAGAATTTGTGAAAATAAATAGAAAAATGAAAATGAAAAATGGAAATTATCCAACTTACAATTATTTATATTTATTTTTTTAACTTTTAAGTGCACAATGTTATCTGTATATGTTCATGCCTTAAGATTCTATACTTTTCAATTCTAAGTAAAGCCATCCCTTCACACGGCCAAAGGATACCTATTTAAGGTATAACCAGAATGTCCAGCACCCCTAACTCATAAAAAAATCCTACATTACGGGTAATACTCTCATTATGGATGGAATCGAATGGACAACATTGTGGATGATTCTAATTTCATCGAATAATTCGCCATTTGAATCATATTGGTGAATTTATAATTCACCATTTGAATTGTCTTAACAAATTTCAAATTTTTTTCCTCTGATTTGTCTGAATTTGGTAGCTATGTCCCCCATGAGGTGGTTCCCTTCCCCTCTAGATAATCCTCCTTGTTTTTTCCGGTCATGTTCCTCCCTCGTTCAGGGTCCCCTAGTCCCCCTCCTTTACGGGTTTGGACAATAATAGCCCTAACACTAATAAAATTTCTACTAACTTTAACATTTTAAGCCCTAACCATATGCATGCATCATAAAATTTTTAATTTATCACCTAAAATTTTAACTTAGAACATATCGAATAATAATGGTGCCAATTCAATTAATGATAATAAGAACATTATGAATAATTGTAATATTAAATTTTTGTATTATAAAACTTCAACTAATAACATATTGATTAATATTGGGTTCAATAATAATAATAATAATAATATCTCCGATGGGGGTGCTTTTATTGCGGGAAAAGTGGTGGGAGGGGCAGCGACGAAGCTTTTCCTACCTCCACATCCACCCTATCCTCCCATTTAATTGACATGACTTCGAGATCTCGCCTGCAAGGTTGTCATCCACGAGTGAAAGACGACGTTAAAACCAATCCCTGGAGATGTTGTTCTCTCTCTTGGTTGTGGTGGGAGATGGTAGAGCTCTGTAGAGAGATATGGGTGTTGGAGGTCATGTACGCCTTGTTGAGGTCTAGGCCTTGGGGGAGAGACACAGAAACCCGAGTCTGGTGTGTAGTGTGGGTGTGTTGGTGATGTTGGATGGGCCCTAGGACCCTGGAACATCCATGGTAAAGCAAACACTTGGCATTTTGTTTGGCTCAATTGTTTGCAGTGATGCGATGGAGGGGGTAAAAGAAATACCAAGGCAACTTAACCTTGGCCATGATGTGGTGAAGAATTCTCTCAGGGCCTCTGTGGTGAAGTATTAAAATTATTATAATAAATATTATAAAACTTTCTAAAATATTTAACCCTTGGAATAATATTTAATTTAATTAATTTATTCTTATAAAATAATATATATATATATATATATATATATAACGACTAATTCAAACAATTAGTTTATAACTAAATTTAATAACTAATTCCTAACAGCTAACTCTGGACCACGATGAATCCTTGTTCTTTATTCTATAATATTGATAGATTTTTTCACTTTTGTCCTGAGGATGAACCGCATTATTTGGTTCGAAACGTTGACAAAATTCTAATGATGTGATTAATCCAAAAGGAACATATTTAACGTTATGGATCAAAAAATTATAAGATCTAACAAAGTGAATCTTCTGAACAACTCTCCATTGCATAGGGGGCAACATTTGTGTTTTCTTTATCAATATGAAAACATTCTTCCAATTTGATTTCTACGTCATGAAAAGTGTCTTCCTTGGAAAAAAAATTTACTTACTCCCCATGTTTTAGTTGCAGATCTAGGCCAACCTCAATAGGAACATGTTTTATGTCATTTTCATATTCAGAACATATACTTGGCACACCTGATATTTCCCGAAAAGTAGAATAAAATTTACTTTTAACACATTCATCTCTATGATAATTTGGACCCTTGGGAAGAACTTCTTGCAGAATGGTTGCAACATCTTTAGCCTCCTCCACGGTACTAATGGGGTTTTTGGTTGAAGATATTTATTTAGGTTCTCGTAAACATGTAAAAACTAAATCTTCCTCTTGCTGACAACTTGAGTATGCTTCAATCTCCTTGGTACTTACAATGCATTGGCTTGCATGTGATGTTACAGAAGATTGTCCTCGTGTTATTGATACGGGAAAGGAATAAAATGCTTCTTATGAAATATTTTCTTCACTAGTGTGTCTATTTGAAGGCTCCCCCTTATGTAGGGAACTCGAGGAAGAGTGGTCTAAAGGGACATACTCAACAACCATATCTACATGTTCTACACCAACTAAAGCTATTATATCCTGTAGAAGAATGGTTGCAATATCCATCTGCGGTTGTTTCAATATAATTTGTAGATGTCCTAGCCTCAATGGTATCATTGTGCAAAAGAAATTCATCCTTGCTACAAGAAAGTTGAATTTTTCCAATTACATCCACAGTGTCTTCAGTCTTACTAAAATCCTCCTTCCCATAATGCATTTTTCCAAATAATTCACTAGTGTTCACATTCATGTTATTGACCATGCTGGGTGAACCACACATTCCCTATGTTAACGTAATATTTTTTTCTGCATGTGATTCAGTATTTGTTACCGTCATATTGTATGTATTTTCTAGTTTAGTGGGATTTCTGTATATCTTCAACATTGCATAAATCCCCATTCAAATGAGTTCCTAACATTCCTGCACTATCACTTGCACGCAAATGCAAATCTGAATCAAAACCATCGAAAGACTTGAATGACACAAATGCAGTTAATTCTTACAAATTGTTTAATAGAGTTTTTTATTTATTAATTTGATTTTATACACCTATTAGTGTCATATTACATGTGTGTAGGATATTTTTATTTGAGGATGTATCAACACTGTTAGAATCTCTAGAGTTCACATTATTTACATCATTTGGTTCAACTGAAGGTATCTCCCTTTCAGCCCCTACTTCTCCTTCACATTCTCCTCATGAAAACATAGATCCATATCTCCATTATGAGGGTCACCCATTGATTTTAAAATATCAAAATATTTGTCAATGGATCATTTCTCCTGACTTTCTTTTGACTTTGTTTTAGAATAACATATCCCTTCCTTAAAACTTGAATGAGATAGAAAAAAAATAGTCATATGATATAAATGCAAAGACAATCTTAGACCTTCCTCTCAAAGAAGCAACGCGGTTTTGTGGATGATATAAGGTAGATGATATTGGCAAGCATCCAATATTTTCAAATCCATGCTTTTCTGAAAATAATTTGATGACCAAGAAGCCAAAAAAATAATGTTGATGCTAGTTGGCCCCCAAAAAATTGGACTAGAGTTGTAACATCTAGAGATGAGTCATAGACACATTTAGAAAATTTGGGCATAGCTCAAGATAGTGTAAGACTAGATAGAGCTTTATTGTTATAGACAACACTCATGTATCTCATCCAGACATTTTGAAGTGGATTGATGAACAATGTGTAAGAAAGATGGATTTGATGTTTTTCTTGTTTTAGCCATGGCCTTCAAGATTGTTAGCACATGACAGTGAATCTCTCTCTAGATTGTCAAGAATATTCTCATGCTCTAACTGCTCTTCTGCCACTAACTTTATCTCCAACATCGTTGCACAAGAAATTAATTTTGAATGTGCTAGAAGTTTCTATTCGTACAAAGATGAATGGTGATAGTGGTACTATTTCTTATTTGAATGAAATTAAAACATAAACATAAGATAATATAATGATTATATATAATTTGGAGAATTCAACTTTTCATAAGTAAAATTTTCTTCCAATATGTCACGAGTATGCTAGAATATATCTCAATCATTTCCAACTTCTTTGCAAATCCCATATTGGCCAAAATGTTCGATGTGACTAAGGATAGGTATAACTTACAATTCATTGTTCTCTTCTAATGTTAAATGTGATTATTAGATGAGGAAACTTATTCTAGTAGATACAGGGGCTTTGGGCCTATCATATAACTTCAAATGGAGTTATGATTATAGCACAAGGCTTGATACAGATCACTAAAAACTAGCCATCTTGATATAGTCCTTTAAGCCTCCTACAAAATTTTAGTAAGGTTGAAATAGAGACTCACGAATATTATTTTTACTATGGACATATTTTAGAAAGATTTGGTTGGACTTTACTAATTTTGCAATTTTTTTGTTCGTGGTGGAAATAAACACCTATAGACATAGTAAATGGAACTTGAAGTAATTAGAGCATGACCTCTATTAGGTGTAAAGAAATCCTTAGCCAGATATCTTCAAAAAACTAGTTGTTTAACCTTATTGTTATGATATTAAATTCACTATTGCATAGCTATTTCTATTATAGTTGAGCTCAAAACAACCTTTATGCTTCTTTAACCTGCATATTATTGACTCATTTCTGCAACCATTGGAAATATATCTAGTTGGAGAGGGGAAACATCACTATTGATGTCAAAGATAGACAAATTGAAATGAAATACAAAGCAAGGAAGCTTGATCAACCTTCTCATAGCTTAATGGTAGAATAAATGGCATAAATGAAGGAGTTAAAAGGTGAAATATTTCTCTGATGAGTTTATGAATGTATGGGGAATTTGGGACTCAGATCTATGCTTTTATTACAAGATTTTCTCTCCTAGTTATGATTTTTTATAGTTATTAAATTGAATGTAATAATATTGGAAATTAATTTTTGATGGAATTACTCATGCAACTTTTTAGTGCATTACTACATGTCATGATTGTGGGCTTTTTAATAATGTAGCTAATTGATTGAAACTTCATGCATCAATTTCATCTAAGACACTCTACGAACATCTAAGTTCCTAATGATATTTTAAAATAGGAACATGAAATTTGACTGTCTGATAATCCTGAATTCATAGAAAATTGAAATTAGAATTTTAATCATTACCATTCAAGGCTTTCCTACATATTTATTTTGATTTTGAGCTATAAGTACTTTCATTCTTACCACGGTTTGGGAGTTCCACATTTGTTGTGACTGAGGTCTAACAAATAATGTTGTTTGAATCACCACAAGCATACCTTTTGGGATATTTGGAGTCACATCTACATAATAGTTACCGCTCAATTTTACATTCTCATTGTGACAAGTTTCATTGAATAGGGGCCACTTCTAGGGACAAATACATGATTAAATAGTGTGGATGACAATATGGAACTCTATAATATTGAAAGGTATCTCATTTCTATGGAAATTTCATGCAACATTCAATGTGGATGCTGCTTCATTCATATGACTGAGATACGAACAATTACAACAAAGTTGGCAGCCCATATTTCATGCAGAGTTAGCATTTTTCCACAAGGATTTAGAATATATTGAGATCAGGGATGAGGCATATACATTAGCACTATTAGTAAATGTAGGGAGGACATGTTTGGCAATGTAGGCTTCAGAAATAATTCTTCTCTCATAAGAATTTTCATCTCCATTTAAAAAACTCTAACCTTGCACTTTAGCTCTCCTTTGTTTTAATCCTAGTTACTGTACCTTTCATGATTTTTTGGCTTGAAACTTCTGCCAATGCTTCTACATCCTTCTAAATTCAGGATATTTGAAACTTCATATCTTGGAAATGATAACTTTTTCCCTTTTCCTTTGTCATGTTTTCTCTTTAATACGTAGCTTAAGGATCCCCATTCTCCAAGAGTACACAACTCAAAAGGTCTAGATCACATTAGAAAGGAGTAGAAAATACTTCTAAGGTTTGTCCATAATATTTTTGAGGTTAAATTTATTCTCTGAGAAATGCTGGAAATCCCCATTTCTTTCTGAATCGCTGGAATGAGAATGTCGTTATCTATTTCGAGGATTCTTTTTCAGAGTTCCATCTGTTTTCTATCTTGAAAATGGTGTTGAAACAACCACTAGGAAGCCTAAAACATAAATAGTCCTCTTTCATCCTTTTCATCCTCTTGCAAGGAAATCGTTCCCTTATTGAAATATTTGCTATTCCTAATTGCCTCCTTTATTATCTTCAGAATTTCATCACTTTTATCATGATTCACATTGTCATAAGACTCCGTTTTCTCCAACAGGATTTGTTTCAAATATTCAAAAAAAAAAATATGATCTGGTATTGATCAAATAAATTTGGTGTAGTTTGGAAATGTACAATATTTTTGTCAAAGATCTATTCAGAATTCAAAATAGGAAAATTCCTTCTTATATGATGTAAATGCAAAGCCTCATGTAATGTCCTAACATACTCGATGCTTTTTAATCCCTTCTCAAGTTGTTTTCATCTGTTGATGTCAGCGTAGAAGTATTAGGTGGTTCTGGAAACAACCTCTAGCACACATTTTTCATATCTATGTCTCTCCAAACACCCTTATTAAATTTCCAATTTCCAACACCAAACTCAATCCCATAATGAAGAATATTAGGTTCAGTACCTACAATAGGAATGTAGCCCATATATAGAATTATGTCATTTTGTATCCGATGCCTCAATTTTATCATTATTTTTATATAATACATATATGGTGTAAGGAAGATCTTGGAAGAAAATGAAAATGCACTATAAGTAGTTGAATTTGAATTATCACATGAGAGTACCACTGAGATTATATTTATTTATGGCTATGATTTTATTGATAAATATTTTCATGATAAATGTTCAAGGGATTCAAACTGTAAGAAAATGTTAACACAAGAAACTAAGCCTGATGAGAAACCTAAACCCATTTGTCTTCTAGTATTAAATGTTACATGTGATTATTATATGGCTCTCCTTATCTAGATGGAAGATTGTGGGAATATTCCTAAATCTAATAGAAAGCAGCAGGGTCAATTGTTTGACTTTGATGTTGTCTTTGGAATTTCAGGATGTTCCAGGAATTTACAATTTGGATAAGCAATTTTTTGATCTCAATGTTGTTCTTAAGATTTCAGAATATTCCCCAAATATACCATTGAAATGTGTTCAACATATTTAGATTGGCCAAGTATGTTAGCTTCTTCCACCAAATTTTAATTGCATTGATTTTATGGAATTCATGATTTAAGGGTGGCAAGTAAACCTCTTTATCATTTGTAGAAAATAGGTCATTAGTTTCCTTAATGCTACCCACATATTATCTAAGAAACACCAAAGGGAAGAAGCAGATAGATTGGTGTTAGACTGATCTCTTCGTGCACATAGAGGGGGGACTAGTCAAGTTGGTCCCAAAATTTCTGTAGTGGTGTCTAGATCCTATCAATCCATTATAGCCTCACACTCTCTAGAGTTTCAGATATGCATATCCATGTTACGAAGATGGATGTATTGTGTGAAGTTTCACATCAACTCAAACTAAAAATGCTCACCATCAATCTGTGATGGACCACATAATATTGATATGGAAGGGTTGTGGCAGAGATTATAGGGCATGAGAGCCTACACTGGAATGGAGGCCTATATTCCCAAATAATTATAATCCTCTATCATTCTGCAAGTGTAAGGATTTTCTATAACCTCAAACTCCTTGTGCCATCAATCATTTGTTTGAAGGCCTAAATTTTTACAGGTTTGAAAAACAAATCTATTAAGGGAAATTGCGTTTTGGATTTGCAAATGGTTAGACTGATTAGTGCATTATACAAAACCAACCTTTTTAAAACCAATTGACACTTCCTCTAAAACTGATCAAGTTTTAATGGATAAGATAACTGCAATTCAATGGCTCTAGCAGGGATCATGGGTAATCACAATGTTGCTTCCCCATTGGCATACACTACAAGGAAAAGACCCTCTAGCAGATGTTTTTAAGGAACCTCACAAAAAAATACCCCACACATTCATTTCTAGTGGAGGTTACTAGAGGACGTTGCTGGGCGGAGGGTTTTGCGGATGTTTTCCTCTCGGTGCACTTATCATTACACGTCACCCCGGTGCTCTGGAACCAAGAAAGCACTAGTGTGGACCAAAAAATTAGCACACCGGGCACCGTGCACTCCATACACACCCACCCGGTGCATCTTATTATTCTATAGCACCAGTGCATCACAGCTCTTCCGCGCTGATGCATTATACAACACTACGCAAAAATTGAAACCACCTAGTGCGGTAGAAAGAAACCACACCGATGCATCATAATACATCGTGCCAAAATAGAAACCAACCGGTGCATTTGTAAGAAACAGAACCGGTGCGCCTATAACCCATGCGCACCGGTAAAGGGTTAAATTAAAAAAAAAAAATTACAGCAAAAAAACCTAGATTTTTCAATTTTCCAGTGCTCTTGAGCTCTCAATTACCAGTGCACGCCCTACCATAGAACGCACCGGTGCACATCAAACATTTCCACACCAGACAGCTTGCACGACGTACGCACACCTCCGGGGCGTCCTATTACTGTAACGCATCGATGCTTCACTACTCTTCCGCGTCGGTGCATCATAAAACACCGCGCCAAAACATAAATGCATCGATGTGTTCTTATCCAAGAGCACCGATGCGCCTATAAACCGCATGCACCGAAATAGCGTTACCTAAAAAAAAAAATTAAGGCCAAAAAATCGGTGCTTTATGACTATTCCACATCAGTGCTTTATAGATATTCCGCCCTGGTGCATCATCAAAATTTCGCGCCAAAACTGAAACATCCTGGTGCGGTGTTAGGGAACCGCCCCGGTGCATTATAAACAACGTGCCAAATTTTACACAGCCCAGTGCGGTTGTAGGTAAGAGTACCAGTGTGCCTATAAAACTTCGCGCACCAAAACAGGGTTAAATAAAAAAAAAACGGCCAAAAAACCTCATTTTTCACTTTCCTCAGCGCTCCATAGCTCTCAAGCACTGGTGCCATTTCCCCTTGTCTGAGTTTCCTTGACATCGGTGCTCTCATTGCACCCATTGCATGCACTGCTGCTCTGCATTGGCCACCAATATCTGGCTTACATTTTGAAAAATGGTGGGCAAGTTTTCTTTTGCAAATTTTACAGCCAATATGCCTCCTCGACGGCGAAATGTATAGGTATTTTTCTAGTTTTTCCATAATTAAGCCTTTTAGCGGATTAGAAATTGAAATAACCTTAAAAATAACCATTAAAAAAGAAAAACAAATTTGTCGGGCAGTGCACTAGAGCTGTTCAGCTCGCACCATATAGCAATGTTGCCTGTAAAATTTATAGGTTGTACCGCCACCAGTGCTAATAGTATCTGCACCATTTCTCGAGCAGTACCGAAAGGCGCCCTGAATAATTTTAAAATAAAAAAATAAAATAAAAGGCGGTGCGCTCATTTATCTAGGTGCACCGTTGACCACGATAATCACAGTGCGGTGCGTTGACATAATTATCCGCCCTGGTGTATGTCAACGCACCACATTCTGGATTCCGAGAGGGTCAATGGTGCGGCTAGGTAAAAGACGACACCGTCAACTATGTAATTGTCATGAGGTCGGTGCGCTGACACAACTATACGTGTCGGGGTGTATATTTCAGTCAATGCACTGCTATTCTGAACTTTGATAAAGTTAACAGTGCTTGAAAAATAGATAGCTGCACCGAGGCTAGTGCGTTGTATTTCATTAAGGGCACCAGGACTGGTGCGCTACATTCTTAAGACGCACCGCGACCGGTGCATGACTATTTTTATGGCGTACTGACTTGTCTATTTGTTTTTTTTTCAAAAAAAAAAAATTAAAAAAAAAATATAAAAAAAAAAAAAAAATATATATATATATATATATGTATATTCCTAAATACATGTCTGTTTTAATAAAAAAAATTATTTAATATGGAAATGATTCAGAGAGAAGAGGAGGAATAGCAGCAAAAACAGGCTAAACAATATGACATGATTCGCTAATGGGAGGCCCGAGAGAGGGAGAGAGATGCATACCCTCGCCCTATTACTGCAAATACCCAGGGGATCCTTACGCAGGTAGGTCTCCTCAAGTTCTATGAGGAGGCTACTTCCCTAAAGGCCCATAGTGTGTTTTTGAGATATCTTATCCGCAGGTGGAATGCCCACCGACACACTTTCCAGGTTGATCCTGACCAATGGTACACACCCACTGAGGAGGATATTTATTTCATTACAGGACTATCTAGGAGAGGGGTGGATTTTCTCTCATTCCCAGATGCACCAGTTGGTTGTGTAGCAAGGAGTTAGTTAGTTTACTCCCAGAGATACATTGGATCACATGTACTGTCTCCTTTAGAGTTTCAGGTACCTAGAGGTCAGTTACATATAGGTGCTTTTGGTAGATAGGACGTGCAGTGCCTCTCCCTTATCATTTTGACCATTTTGCACAACACCAGTGATGGGCAACACATTAGTTGCTCGCTTTTATATTATGTTGATTCTTTAGTATAGCAGCCACGACTTGTTAGGTGGTCTACCATATTTTTGCGACAGTTTTGTACGGCCTTAGATAGATGTCGTGCTCATGCACAAGGGAGGGTCAACTTCCCTTTTGCTTTAGAGTTGTTTTGTTTATTTTTTGAGAGGTTTCTAGAGATGAGACCTAGTTTTGTTCGACAGCCTTGTAGGCCAATGTTTGAGGCCCGGATGCACATGTGGGGGAATATGATGCCCAAGAGGGGAGACACTTTGTTTCCAGCCAGGATATCACATGATTCACTGGGCTTACTAGCCAGTGTTGACGGGCTGCATCCCTTCATTATGGTCCCATGTCCTTATGCTGGCTTAGATTGGCGAGGGTGTCCCAACATTCTCTTCACAACTGATGAGCCGCCAGATGTTAGAGGTAATATTACTATTTTATTTATATTTATTCTAACATGTTCTTTAACTTGTTTTTATTAAATTGTGTAATGAAATTGTCTAATTATTGTTGTGTACTTGTATATATTTTGCAGACATTGGCTCTTTTAATGGCGAGGAGATGTCGGGTCCACCACATGATCCAGGTGTGGATCCTGATGATGATGATCAGGACATGGCTGATGCCAAGGATGATTATGATGAGGATGAGGTCGATGCAACAGAGAGACATGCTCCTGCTCATGGTGCACTCATGCCGCCTTTTTCTAGGCGTGGTCGACCTGAGACTAGATATAGGATGGAGTTGGCCAACCAACTCTGTGCATTGATTGTTGATGCGATCATCAGGCCCGCTCATTATAGAGATATACAGGCTGATGATAGGCTGTTACGTGACATGTACGGCCTGATGTGGCATGTTGTAGGAGCTACGACAGCTGTTGCACGACTGAGGAGGACTATCCGTAGCTATAGGCGTAGTCAAGTCGCAGCACATGATGGACAGTCCGCGAGCAGCTACTCACATGCATCTCATAATCGTTCACCTCGCGGCTCACCTGATGAGCATGAGGCTCCACTGGCAGCATCTGACAGTCATCATGGATATGAGGTTGTACCATCAGCCACGTGCAGTCAGCAGCCTGCAGCTTCATCCATCAGTACTAGTCATGATCATGAGCAGGTTGGACCATCGACCGTCGAGGCTGCACTATTTACTGAGTAGGCCTCCACTACTACTACTCATATTGATGTTGTACTACCACCAGTGGATGCATCCATCAATACTAGTGATCATGATCATGAGCAGGCTCAACCATTGACTGTTGAGGCTGCACCCAGCTTTACTGAGAAGGCATCCACTTGTATTGTTATTGGTGTTGTTATACTACCGCCAGCGTCTGATCCATGACATTTATATTACAGTTGTATATTTTTAACATTATATATATATATATAGTCCATGTATTTTAAGTTCATGTTGCAGTTGTACTTAATTTTCATGTTGGTGATCATCATGATGTGGTTCATATTGTTAGGTCATGTTAGATATGTTCATTTAATGTTTAACTTGCAGATAGATGTGTATATGTGATAGCATGAGTTATTTGACATATTGAGATATATATTTGATGTTTGTGTTGTGATGATCTTAATATATAATGTCAATTTGATGTTTGAATGTGTTTATTAGTCGAATATGATGTTTGTACGATGGTTATCATGATTGTGATGATGTTTATTAATTAATTTAATATTAAATGACCATGATATTTATTAAATATTATGTTGTGATTGTAATTGTAATTTAAATTTTAATTGTATGTAAAATTGTATTTGTATTTTTACTTATTGTAATTTAAACTGTAATTATATGTAAAATATTTATTAATGTAAAATTTTAATTGTAATTGTAATATTTAATTTATTCTGAAATGATTGTAATTGTATATATGAAAAATTGTAAAATTGTAATTGTAATTCCAACTGTATGTAAAATTTTAAAATTGTAATTGTATTTGTAATTGTAATTTTAATTGAATTGTATGTAAAATATTTATAAAATTGTAATTGTAATGGTAAATGCAATTCTATGTAAACTTGTAAATGTAATTGTATGTAAAAGTCTAAAATTGTAATTGTATTTGTAATTGTAATTTTAATTGAATTGTATGTAAAATATTTGTAAAATTGTAATTGTAATTGTAAATGTAATTCTATGTAAAATTGTAAATGTAATTCCATGTAAAATTAAAATTCTAATTCTAATTCTAATTCTAATTCATGTATGTAAAATTAATGTAAAATTTTAATTTTAATTTTAATTCTAATTTTAATTGTAATTGTATGTAAAATATTGGTAAAAATTTAATTGTATTAATGTGAAATGATTTTATTAAAATATTTAAATTTGTAAATTCGAAAATAATTGTAAAATAACAAATCTAGAATAATATGAATTTTTGTAACATAATAAAGTTTAGAAAATAATGAAAATAAATTCATGTGCTTTATAATTATCATTATTTTATTATGATCTTACATAAAAAAAAAAAAAAACTTTATACACTCTGGTGCGCTTATCATCCTAACACGCACCGGTGTGTCGTATTAATAAGATGCACTTGTGCGTCACAACTCTTCCGCACCGGTAACGAATAAATGCAAATTAAAAAAACACAACTCTATTTTCTTTAAGTGAAAAAAAAAATGGCAATTTGAAAAATGGGTAGAAAATTATTTTCGAATATCTAATTTCATAAAATAATTTTTTAAATATTAAACACATTTCATTATTTCACTATTTTTGCTAAAATTTTCAGCCAGATATTTGCAGGAGACAGACCTGGAGCAAGAGACAGACCTGGAGCAGCGAAATACGTTCGAACAGAATTATTCAGACAATCAGAAACCAAACCTCTGGTGATTCAAACTCTGTATCATAGAATTTGAAACCATCTTGTCATTAAATTTGATTATTTTTTTTACTTTTTTCTGCAGTTTTTTACTTTTTTCTGTAGTTTTATCCATTTTTACCCTAAACCCTTCATTTTTTTGTTTTTTCCCTTTCTTCTTCCTGTTTCTGTGATTTCATAATTAGGGTTTTTTTTTATTTTAGATTGACATCCAACCCATGGGATGACTTGCATAGTTGAATCCCAATCCATTCGTCCATTGCGTGAATTTTTGAAAAAATGTATTTTTCTTTATTGGTGCGCCCTGCGTATGCTACCGCACTGGTGCGCTGTATTATACAACGCACCGCGAAAGTACTGTAGTAAAAAAAATAAAAACATTTTTTTCTAAATCCATGCGCCAAATCTGAAATAGGGCATCGGTGCTCCATTTAACTAGGAAAGCACCGTATGGTGTATTACACCGCTTTTGCGGTGCGTTTATAATACCCCACGCATTGTTAGGTCTATTAGGTCTATTACACTATTTTTTGCAGTGCATTTATGATACCCAATGCACTGTACAGTGTATTATACTGTTTTGCGGTGTGTTGTTAATATCCCCATGCACCGGCTGCGGTGCAGACCTCATGAAAGGTGCACTGGTGTCTTGAGATTTATTTTCTACCTGAAAATTTGAGAATTTATTTATAAATATATTAATGAATGATATGGTACATGTTTCAGATTGATAAATAAATGTCTGACAAGAGAACAAGTAACAAAAATACTGTTAACACATCAAGAAAAGCTAAAAAGGAAAGTTCTTTGTAAATTCTTTATAAAAAATATTATTTTTGAACTATATGTAAGTTTAACTAATATGTATTGTTTACTGTGTATAATGCAGAGCCACAAAATGACGAAGCTCGATATGATTATTTTTTATCTAGGACCAGAAGAACGTAACATTTTAATGGAAAAATTGCAAAAGGATGAATCAGGTGAATGAAAAAATACTATCGATATAATATGAGTTTATTTTTTTAATTATCATTAATAATATACTTAAAATTATTAGATAACATGTGTCAAACAGTCTACTAATTCACATCTATTTAATGTTCTACAGGGACCAACAACTCAGAAAAGGAATGTTGTTCTAAGAAAAGGAAAAAAATAGAACATGCAAACGAAAATCAATTTCTCCTTAGCTCATCTGGAGTGGTGCTGGAAGTTAACGAAAGGGGGAAAACTTTTACAAAATTTTGAGGGATCTAGTGGAACGAATGTATAGGCATTCTTTCCAACAACAACAACGTGCTTCAAATGTAATATGTAATCATTGAATTTTTCGATCATTAGGTACAATAAATAAACAATTTAGCATTAAATATTAATTTTCAAGAATTTTCTTGCAGAAAATAAAAGAAAATGGAATCCATTCAACACATAAAACAGGACGACAAGGAAGAAAATTGTTGTTCTTTAAGTTTGTGAGTAATTGTTACTTCCTTATAACAACTTAACTAGATTTCATTTTTGTATTTTTTAAGTTGTTTTACAAAAATCATCGTTGAATGTCTTCAAACAGGTGCTAACATACAAAGAAGAACCATTAGACGAATTGATTGAAATTGGGTTAAATATGGGTTGTGAGTATATGTTGGCATATCAGAATTTAATTGTGGAATTTGTAAGCATATATCGATCTTGTTTTACTTAGCTTTATCTATAATTAGTAGAACAAAAACATCTTTTATGTTAAATATATTATTTGTTATGGGGTATAAAACTTGGAGGAAACAAAGTATGGAACTGCGCCAACAGATGAAATTTTGAAAGATGGCATGGTACATGGTTTTGAAAGAATGTGTATAGTTTGAGTCATTTTTTGCTATGGTACGTCATTTTTCTTTTCGATTTACATTGATGTATATTATTTAATATTTCAATTTTCATTATTCTCACCAATGTATATACACTCATTTCAGTTTATTTTTATGTTTGTAGATGGAAGGTGAAGAAGAAGAAAACAATCAATGCCGTGAACACAACATTCCTGAAAATAACTCAAGTTATGGAAGTAGCTCTAGCAGTGACAACAATTCAAGCGAAGAATGATGATCACTATGTTTGGATATCAAAGCAAGGTGTTTTATTTTTTGAAATATGTCTGTGAAATCAGACATTTTGTTTAATGTAATGGACATAGTGTCCCAATTGAAAGACAAGGGGATATGAATATTAACTATCCCATTTTGTATGATAAAGACTGTCTTATTCATATATATTATATATATAATCATAAAATATGTTATAATTTATTCTATTACGTTCTCCATTGTCGCTATTGCGTTCTCCATTGTAGTTCCCAAATGCACTAATAAAAATTTAATTCATATGAATATTGTTATAAGATATATATGTGTCGACTTTTGATGAATAATGAATTTTAAAAAACCACAATAATTCTGATATGATATAACAAATTAATCCAAACAACACTTTCAAATGCATTAATAAAAATGTAATTAATATGAATATTGTTATAAGATGTGTCTACTTTTGATGAATAATGAATTTAAAACAATCACAATAATTGGACTGTCACAGGTCGATGTTTCTAAAAAAAAAAAAATGGAAATCGGTGTGTGTCAGTAACTGTCAACTGATGCGTTTATGTGTCTATATTCACTGGTGCCTATATGCACCGGTGTCTATACGCACCGGTGCATTTATGATCTATGGGCACTGCACAAATACCAATACCAGTTATAAATATCGGTGGGTGTTTATGTATATATAATCACCGATGCATTTATACGATCCACGTGCACTGCACGAATACTGATACCAATTATAAATCTCGGTGCCTTTCTGTGATATGGCGCATTGGTGCATCATAAAGGTATACGCACCGGTGCGTTGATACGGCCTATGGGCATCGCTCAAATCCCAAGACCAATTAGAACTACCCCGTGCTTTGTATCACCAAAACTACGCCCGGTGTTGTTTTATACCTTAACATCCTGGTGCATTCTCCTTAGACCGCCCCGAGGCACCTTGTACATGTATGCACCAGTGCGTTAAAGCCAGAGTAGTGCACCGATGAAAAAACATCCATAATAACCTCCGACTGCACATTTTTTTTTAGTTGTGTTGAATTTCCGTTAAAATCTCCGCCAAAACCTCCATTCCCAGGAACGGATGTGGTAGCATATGTTTTTATGACAATTTTGGCCAATTTTATAACATTAAAAACCTCCTTTATAACCTCCGCTAGAGGGTCTTTTCCTTGTAGTGATAACTCTTAGATTTGCTAGAAACCATTGACACAACTCTTAGATTTGTCAAATAGTTGATTTGTTTGTTGCGAAAGAAGGGAATTGAGTGGAGACCCAGATGGGGATTTTTTCTTTGGAGTTTAGAAATAAATAAAGGGAAAGTTCGAAATCAATCATTATCCTCTTCCATAGATGAAGAAACTTATAATTTTGATAAACATTGAATCTGACCACCATGAATTGAATTGAAGTACGAAAATTTGGCATTCTCACATTCATTTATTTATATTAAATTCCATTCATGCCTGTATATTCAGTTGCTGAAAGAAAACACATGAATCTCAATAGGAATTTTAACAAGCATGTCCTTATATTCAATGCCATTCATGTATTCATATTCAATCTAGGGCGATCAGATTCCATTGAAAACCAATAAATTATATTAAATCGAAATCCATAGAAGACCAATAAAATGTATTAAATCAACATTGGATAGAAAAATTTAACACAAGAAACTAATCCGGATGAGAAACCTAAACCCATTTAGGAAAATAATCAAAGCTTTATCGTTAAAATCTGGAAAGATCATGTAAGCAGTAAGGTTGCAACAAAAAATGAAAGTGGGGATGGCAGTAGTTTAAACCACCATAGACTGAACAGTAAAAATTCACTGAGCAGAGGGGCCCCTTTAATTCCCACTCTACTCCACATTCATTGCGAGTTGATCCCTTAGAAAATGAAAATAAAAATCCATAGAATGAACACCAAAATTCATAGATCGAATGCAGGAAATAACAAGTAGTAAAAATGCATGAATATAGAAAAATATAAACCTATAAATCCAACTAACCTGTGATTCCAACTCCAAAATTACAGAGTTCAATTGTGAATTTTTTTTTGTCCGCCTATTCAAAAGCCTCCAAGTTCTCTCCAATGCTTTTTTATTGTTGACAGAAGCTATAATTATATGGAAAAAATTGCACATCACCAATTTTTCTCAAGATATACCAAAACCCTCCCGCCAAAGAGCCATAACATCCAATTTTCATGGAAAATTTAGAACCAAGGTAAACCTCTTCGTGGACCTCTTCATCACAGTAAGAATAACCAGTTTTCATTTAGAGGGGTAAGAACAACATGTTTTCGCAGGTAAGAATCTTGGCTTTTGTTCTTGGGGCTTTCATACCAGTTTTTTCTTTCATATCCAATTTCAATTTTCACTTTCACAACTTGTTTTCAATTTTAATGAATGTGCATTCAACTTAATCTATCCACTATTAAAAACTAATTAAAATGTAAACATTAATATTTACTACTTTGATTATTAATCAAATATAAAACCAATAAAACAAGAATATGTTGTTTTATTTAAAGCTTAATTTCATATAATTATGTAAATTATGTATTAAATGAAATACATATATTCATTGGATCCATTATTAAAAAATAATTAAACTATAAACATTAATATTTACTACTTTGATTATTAATTAAATATAAAACCAATAAAATCATAATATATTGTTTTATTTAAAGCTCAATTTCATATAATCATGTAAATTATGCATTAAATGAAATAAATATATTCATTGGTACAATTTTTATAGAAATTGATAAAATAAACACATTTATCCATTATTACACAATAAACCATACTTAAATATTTTGAATTACATATTTATAATCATTAATAAAGGTTTATATATTATTAAAAAATTATATAAATTTCATACCTAAACAATTAACAAAATTTCATAATACCATTAAAAATTAACCAAGGTTTATATCAAACAATTAATAAAAGTTCATACATCATTAAAAATTAATTAAAGTTCATATCTAAATTAACAAAGGTGCATACACTCCCCAATGGGGGTGAGGTCTGAGCAACACGTGGAAGGCGCCTCACATGAGTAAATACAAGTGGAGTGAGGGTGAGAGATGGTCCTCCTGATCCCTTCACCATAACACATGTAGCGAGAGAGGTATTGGCTTCACATTGGCAATTCGTGTGAAAAACAACTACGTTGGAGTTCAGGGTGGTGAAAGGTTAAGGTGAGGGAAGATGAGGGTGCCCGACATTCAACTCCTCACTCTGGTTTGGTGTTGGTCCTAGCGATGGCCTCTAGGGAGGAAGCATAAACGTCGCAGGAAGGTTTACAGAGGGAGTGGCTTGTGTGTGCTTGTTGTGGGAATTTGTTGGTGCAATGTGTTTAACCGGTCCTTGCTGCTTAGTTTCTTAGCCATTTTCTGTGTTTGGGAGAATAGGAAGTTAAAGGGAAGTCAGCTCACCCATTTCCATTTTTCTTGGCTTTTGGTGAGCCTATTTTTTCGTGCTAAGAGAGCAAGTTGGAATCTGAAATCTAGGAAACCTCGAGGGTGGTGGCAGAAAACTAGTTTCTTTTCCCAATTTCGTTCCCTCCAGTTTGGTGGATTAGTGTGTGGTCTCTGTGTGGAGAATTTGGAGGCTGGTCGCATCCCTTGGGGAAGTTATGCTCAGACATCAGCTACTTTTTCATCATTTTTTGTTCAATTTCCTCTATTAGTTTTGTGGGTGGTGGTATTTGGTTTTCCTGGTGGTGGCATTCTTTATCTCGTAGTGGGAGGTGGCTTTGTGCTTCCTTGCGGTGGTGGGCGATGACATTTGGCTCCTTTGTTGGTGGTGGTTGTCTTCTCTACTGGGGGTTCTGGTCTCTGGACTCTACACGTAGTGAGGCTCCTCGAACTTATTGAATTATGAAGCCCCTGGCGTGGTGTGGGCGTTCTCCCTCCCCTAACGTTCATGGGCCTCTGGGGGGTGGCAGACTCAGAAATAATCATGGCGGCTCCATGCTGGGATGAAAAGACTGTGTGTGTGTGTGGGTGCGCGTGGGGATCGTGGAGGAGGTAAGCAGGGGGCTAACAACGGTGGGGATTTGAGGGTTAAAATGTAAATTTTTCGAGGCAGAGGAGCTCATGGTGGCAAGGCGAATTGTGCGTCTAATCGCTCTAAGGTAAATGAGGGGCAGGGTATCCAACATTACTGTGTGGAGAAATTTCCTGCACTTGTCAACATACTAATGGAAAGAGAGAACATACCTGAGAGATTCCTTCATTGATCTGAAAATGGAACTATTTGTAATGCTATGCAAAGTATCCATTCTCAAATAATTTAGTGTGCAAAGTGTTCTCCATGACTTGTAGGTTAAACAAAGTAGTTTTGGTTTGTTTCTGAGTTTTATGTGTGAGGATTTGTTAATTAAATTTATTGTTTAACATATCACAGCAAGTAAAATTCACCGTAACATAACACAACAAATTTTTGAGGCAGTTCACCCCTCCTGGGCTACATCTGCCAGTCCAAGGCTCCCCAATGGCATGTCCTTGCTCTATTAAATTTCTCAAAATGGTTACACAGTGAAAAATATGCCTAAACAGGAAAAACAAACTATAAATTAGACTTCATAAGATATAAAATAGCTATAAATGGCTTTTGTTTCACCTTAAACAGTGAAATACAACCCAATACAGTGCCTTCTCCATGATGGCCCTGATGGCTCCTTCCTCTTCCCTGAAGCAAACGCTATTGTAGATCACCTCTGTTCACTCTGAAACCTATCCCAAACTCTTTATAATTCTCAAGAGACCCAAAATTGACTAAAATTTCATCTTTTTTCGTCAAAAATTTAGAAATTTATGACCAAAACAAATTTTTGCCCAGTGTCACTAGAAATCCTCCTCCAAAACTGGAGGAACACCAGTTAGCCCGACCAAAATGGCGATCAGGTCGAAATTGGTGGAACATGCCCATAAATGGCGGAACTGTCTGTAGTGGCATTTAATGTTGTAACTATGCTGGTCACATGAGGCAACTCCGTCGGACCCGCTGGCTTAACCGTGCAGATAAGCCTTACCATCCAACCTCCGCATTCAATTTAAGCCATGTGATCACATATGGTTTAACGGTTTAACCGTTTCACTGTCCGTTAAGGCTTAGCTCCATGGTTCTCATCTTCAGGTCACATGATATGTGGGGGTTGGCCCCCATTTTCCGCCACCCACAGTTTTGTTAAACTTTAAATATAAACTCCGAACTATGGTTTATAAGAACTATTGCACAGCCTGGTCGGTCGGGCCTGTATGCTGGCAACCTGTCGACCACGGTTCAAATCCCTCGAGCTTCAACAAAAATTTTACCACTTCCAACTTCCACTGGCCTGGGGCCACGTGGCGGCCTCCGGGCCTGCCACATGGTAGCCCGTGATTGGCCCAAAATACAATAAGTCAAACCATTGACCAATCCTCCAATGCCACTTGTCAGCATTCCATTCGCCCGCTTAGAATATTCTATTTTTAATTTTTCCAATTTAGAAAAGTCAAGCTTCGTCAACTGAAAAATGGAGTTTACTGGGGACTTCAAACCTTCATAACTTTTACATACGACCTTGGTTTTGAGAACCGTTCATGGCACCAGAATCGAAACGACGAGACCTTTCTGGTCATTCAGATTACAACCATTTCTGAGCACTTCCACTTTTGAGAAATTTTTTAACTTGGACATGATCTCCTGGTCACAGCTCCCCAATGGGAATCTTTTGGACCCTAAAAGCTCTCTGAATTATAGAAACTAAAGATGAGGAGACTGATTCTCCACTCTTCCAACCTTAAACCACTGAAATCTCCCTGATTTCATCAAATTGAGCTTCTCATAAAAAGACAAATTCTTCCTTGAATCTGTTGACCAACTGTTGCTAACCTTGACTGTGTCATGCTGCAAATTATTGAAACTTGCAGAACAACAACTGAAATTTGCAGAAAACATAATGTTCGTACAATGGTCTACCTTCAAAGGAAACTAAAAATGAGATTCACCTTGCCAACTGTCCTCATAGAAAATTTTTGTCGAATGAGCCATGTACTTGTGTCAATTCCTGACCAAGTTTTCTCGCCCTAGTACGTTTCCATTCTGAAACCAGCACTGATCCTTGCTAAACTTTGTGCCCTATTTGCTTGCATGCTTTTCCCTCTCTTGGATTTTTGCACCACTTTGCACCGACACTTTATTCTCTGCACCGATTGACACCAAAGACACTTTCTGTAACATCTTGTCATCTTCTTCCAAATACGACCTATTTTCAGACTGAAACATATCATCATTTACATCAGTAATAACATGAAAATGATTATGTACAAAATCATTTTTCTTAATCATCAACAAAGTCAAATTTTGACTTGCATTGACAAGCCTTTTCAACTGCCCTGCATTCACTAAAGAAGATTCTAGCTTCTTCCGATGTGCTCTCACAATAAACTCTTTACCATCCTTGAATAGATGATACTTGTTCTTATGCTGATGCAAGATCACTTTCGTGTCATACAAGTAAGGACTGCCCAATACCACACCTGTAATGTCAAACGGTACCACATCTAGTTCAACCATCTCAATATAATGAGTTGTTATGGCGAAGCGCAACATGCACTTCCTTGAAACTTGTAAATTTGCATCCTTGCAAATCCATCCAAGTGGATATGGCTTTGGATGTGGAATGGTCTCAAGTTTTAGCATCTTGACTAATTCTTCTAAGATGAGGTTTGCTTGTGACCCACTGTCAAATAATGTGTCTATCTTTGTGTGTTTTGAAATTATCCTCACATGAAACAGCTCTATTCTCTTCTCTTCACTTGGAGCTTCTATGTGAAATTTTGTAATGCTAGAACTAGGATTTGTTTCATTTACAATATCTTTCCCCTTTATGTTCTTTAGTGCCATAGCTATGATTTTAGTTTCATCTCCTAATTCAGACCCTATGTCTTGTTCAACTATTGCAACCATTTTTCCCTTTTCTTTGGCCTTATCTTTAGTTTTGAATTTTTCTGGTTTCAACTTCGGATGAAGTTTCCAGGAATGGTCTTCATCATGGCTTGTTTTGGAATATTTTTTACAAAATAATTTTCCCATCTCTTTCCTAGAGTTTGCATTTCTCTTTCTCCCTTTGCCTTTAAATTCACTATCCTCATTCCCATCAAAAGATTGTTTACCTCTAGCCTCTAAATGATTGGCTTGGACACAAACCTCATCTAGACTATTAGGATTGAACCTAAGGATAGTATGTATAAGATAGCTATGTAAACCACCTATATATTTCAGCAAAGTCTCTTGGCTATGCAAATCAATTCCTAACAAAAGGGCTCTTCTTCTAAACTCTAAGTGTAATCTTGTACATTTTGTCCCTTAAGTTGTCTAAAGCTTTTCCAATTCATGATAGCCTTTTGTAAATGAGCTAATGGATAAAATTTCTTTTTAATTACAGAAATAAAATCAGCCCATGATAAAGTGATCTTACCATGTTTTCTAATCTCATCCTTGGTTTGGGCATCCCACCATACCAATGCTGCACCATCCATTCTCAAAGAGGCTAACTGAATCTTGGTGTCGTCATCATGAAGGTTATATATCCTCACGTAAACCTCCAACTGCCTTATCCAATTGTCAAGTTTCTCTGCATTTACTTCACCATTAAACATAGGCAACTCAAACTTAACATCAAGCTTTAAAAATGAACTTTTACCAGTGTTCTTGGACTTGTGAGATTGGTTCACTAAAGTTGAGGATGATGATGTAGAGGAAGAGGATGAAGATGGGGATGGTGGATCACCATTTCCTCCGTGTCCTTTCTTTGACTTATCATCACTTTTCTTTCCTCTTGAATAACCCTCTCCTTCCTTGTGGTGTTTTGACCTTTCTCCTTCAAGCCTTTCATTCATTTCTTGGTAGAGTATCCTCACCATCTCAATCATGTCTAAGAATGCCTTTCGGAACACTCGTTCTTCTTATTTGGGACCAATGTCTTCAGGAACTTCTCCTTCTCTTGAAGACATGCTTAAGACTTCTTCAGTGGCTCTTGGAGGTGAACTAGAAGGTGGAGTTAATGGCACTCTGGCCCTCCTTGGTTGAGGATTATTTTGAGCTCTAACCAATTGTCCTTCCCCTCTCTTGAGCTTAAGCCTAGTAAGCATCAAAACTTGCATACAGTCAACTATATCTTTGCACAAGAAAAAATGTAGAGTATAACTCTAGCTCCGATACCAACTGATATGAAAATGGAACTATTTGTAATGCTATACAAAGTATCCATTCTCAAATAATTTAGTGTGCAAAGTGTTCTCCATGACTTGCAAGTTAAACAAAGTAGTTTTGGTTTGTTTCTGAGTTTTATGTGTGAGGATTTTCTAATTAAATTTACTATTTAACATATCACAACAGAAATACATAGCAAGTAAAATTCACCATAACATAACACAACAAATTGTTTAGGCATTTCACCCCTCCTGGGCTACATCTGCCAGTCCAAGGCTCCTTAATGGCATGTCCTTGCTCTATTAATTTACTCAAAATGGTTACATAGTGAAAAATATGCCTAAAAATGGGAAAAAAACTGTAAATTCGACTTCAGAAGATAGAAAATAGCTAGAAATGGCTTTTGTTTCACCTTAAACAGTGAAATACAACCCAATACAGTGCCTTCTCCATGACGGCCCTGATGGATCCTTCGTCTTACCTGAAGAAAAATATACTATAGATCACCTCTATTCACTCTGAAACCTATTCCAAACTCTTCAGAACGCTCAACAGATCGAAAATTGACTAAAATTTCATCTTGTTTGGTCGAAAATTGAGAAAGTTATGACCAAAACAAATTTTTGCCCAATGTCACTAGAAATCCTCCTCCAAAACTGGAGGAACTCCAGTTAGCCTGACCAAAATGGCAGTCAGGTCGGAATTGGCGGAACGTGCCCATAAATGGCAGAACTGTCTACAGTGGCACTTAATGTTGTAATCGTGCTGGTCACATGAGGCAACTTCGTCGGACCCGCCGGCTTAACTGCGCGGATAAGCCTTACCATCCAACCTATGCATTTAATTTTAAGCCATGTGATCACATATGGTTTAATGGTTTAACCGTTCCACCATCCGTCAAGGCTTAGCTCCATGGTTCTCGTCTGCAGGTCACATCATATGTGGGGGCTGGCCCCCATTTTCCGCCACCCACAGTTTTGTTAAAATTTAAATATAAACTCCGAACTATGGTTTATAAGAACTATTGCACAACCCAACCGGTCGGGCTTGTAGGCTGGCAGCCCGTCAACCAAGGTTCAAATCCCTCGAGCTTCAATAAAAATTTTACCGCATCCAACTTCCACCGGCCTGGGGCCATATGGCAGCCTCTGGGCCTGCCACATGGCAGCTCGTGATTGGCCCAAAATATAATAAGTCAAACCATTGACCAATCCTCCAATGCCACTTGTCAACATTCCATTCGCTTGCTTAGAATATTCTAGGGAATATTCCCAGAATATTCCTCAGAATATTCTATTTTTAATTTTTCCAATTTAGAAAAGTCAAACTTGGTCAACTGAAAAATGAAGTTTACTGGAGACTTCAAACCTTCATAACTTTCACATAAGACCTCGGTTTTGAGAACCGTTCATGGCGCCAGAATCACAGCGACGATACCTTTCTGGTCGTTCAGATTGCAACCATTTCTGAGCACTTCCATTTTGAGCAATTTTTTAAACTTGGACATGATCTCCTCATCAGTCGTGAGGAGCATGCAAAGAAGATGCAAACATTGGACCAAATGCACTATTTACAGTGCCAAGTTTAGGAGAGACTGGTAGTGGTTTGGTGAGGCCAAAATCAACTCATTGAGAAAGTAGAAAAGCTGGAGACTTGGTTGGCGCATTTTGAAGGTCATGTTTAGTGTGACTTTTTTCCTCCACCGCCTCCAGGAATAGCCTCGAAAAACCCTGCATCCATCGCGTCGGATGAATAGTATGTTATCTAGTGTTCTTTATTTTTTATGTGTGTTTAGGTGCCTAATCTAGCCCAACTGTTTATCGACAATGTCCCTAGTCTCTATTTTGTATTTTTGTCATCTGGTGCAAATTTTGGTCAACAAACCTGGTCGAGGTGAGATGACTTGTTTTATGTAAGCGACTATATGTACTCCTTTATTCCTGGAGTGAAATGTAACAGTTCGGTATTAAAATTGCAATTTTCCATTTATGGTGTAACACAATTAAAAATTACTGACATAAATGACTAATTCATATACTTGTAGTACTTGTTATTTGGTCATATTTTTATTCTTAGACTATAATAGTCATTTACAATAATCATTATTAATTTTGTCACTTATTATCTAGTCATATATTTTAATCCTAGACTAAATTAGTCATTTAAGTTAGTCAATTTTAGTTTAGTCACTTATTATCTAGTCATATATTTTATCTCGAGACTAAATTAGTATTTAAGTTAGTCACTTTTAGTTTAGTCGCTTATTATCTAGTCGTATATTTTATTCCTAGACTAAATTAGTTATTTAAATTAGCCATTTTTAGTTCGGCCACTTAAAATTGCTCAAATTTAGTAGTAATTCACTTGAAATAATTGCGGTGACTAACTTTTTTAGTCACCTCGTCATTAATTTCATCATTTTTTACTAGTGTAAGCATTAGTTGGATTCCTTTAATCTCTCATATCTAATAAAAAAAAATCCTTTCTTTCCTTTCTTTTCTCATTTCTCCCCTATTCTTCTTGCCCTCTTCCTTTCTCTTTCTCCTTCTTCCTTCTCTTGCATTCTCCTTTTCCTCTTTTCTCTCTTTTCTCCCCTTTCTCTCTTTCTTCTCACTATAACATTTTTATTTTCTTGTTAGTTTTTATCGCTATTATTTTTTCATTTCATTTTACTTATTATTTTTCTTATTATTTTCTTGTTGTTTTTCTGCTCTCTTCATAACTTTTTTTCATTATTTTATTCCTCCTTTTCTTTTCTTAGGTTTCTCTTTATTTCCTTTTTAAGCTCTCCCCTTTTTCTTTTATATTTTTCTTTTTTTCTGTTATTTTTCTTATTCTTTCGCCTTTACCATTATTATTATTATTCTTTTCCTTTTATAATTTTTCATATTCTAATATTTTATTCTTTATTTTGTTCTTTATTTTTCTATTTCTTTGTTTTATTTCTATATTTATTATTTTTCTTGTCTTTTTTTTTTTTGTTATATCGGCCTTCACTCTGTCCTTATTCTCTCCTAATTTGTAATTTGTATTTATTTATTGTCTTCCTCTCCTTCTCTGAACATCATATCCTCATATCCTGATAATGAGTGTTCTTTGTGAATTTAAACATTAATATAAAAATGACTATTGTGAAATTATCTTTGAATCCTCACTCATTAAAATTTTGTCACATAAGTCTTCAAACAAAAAATCATATTCCAAAAATACAAAAATCAAATCCAAGTTTACAATTTTGGAATTTGATATTAATAACTTTCCAACAAAATTTTACTTTTTTAAAAATTCTAATTTTAAACTTTATAAACAATAATTTCAACTAGAATTTGATATAAATATCTTTCCAACTAAATTGTGTTTTCTAAAAATTCTAGTTTAAAACTTTATAAATAATAATTTCAACTTGTTTTAAAATAATTTCAAGTGTGAAGTCTCACTAGCACAATCTGTTGATGATGGGCCTCGTCAACAAGGCGACCCAGGATCAAACCTCACATGGGGTGGCTGTGCCCAGTGATGGGGGAGGAGGCATGCTAAAAATCCAGTCAGCTAAAGGGTTGGTGTGGCTTAGGCCTAGTGCGATCCCCAGGCAACTTTGACGACTTAGATGCCCCTAGGTCCTGGCTCCTCAAACCATAGGTCAAGCCTAAAGGATCACAAACAACTTGACAAACAAAAAAAAAATCAACTAAAATTAATTATATTTAATGAAACCAAATTTTTATACTATATAGGCCTAGTGCAATCCCCGGACGACTTTGACGATTTAGATGCCCTTGGTTCCTGGCTCCTCAAACCACAAGTCAAGCCTAAAGGATCACAGACAACTCGACAGAGAAAAAAGAAAAAGAAAAAAAACAACTAAAATTAATTATATTTAATGAAGCTAAATTTTTATACTATATACTTTGAAAAAAATATATATATATTTTTTCAAAACACATCCATATAAAAACTTTTAAAATAATAAAAACAAATTTTAACAATAATACACTTTTTGGAATATCTAATAATATTTCATTCATTTTATATTATATGTAAAATTCAAATTCAAATTCAATTCAAATATTTTATATATCAAAAAATAAATAACTAAGTAATTTATACTGTCTTTTAAATTATTAGAATTAAAATTCACAATATTTTATATATTAAAAAATAAATAACTAAATAATTTATATTGTCTGAATCTTTTAGATATAAATTGTGTCGGAATTTTCCGTTACTCTCTTTTCCTTTGGTGTGGACACTCCATCCATGATAAAGAAAGCTAATAAATTATTATGAAATTGTCTTTTTGCAAATATAAATTACAATTTTAATTAGAAAAAAATTTAAATATAATTATTAAAAAAGTTAAATATAAATTTAATTATTTTTTAAAATATTAAATTATTTTTAAATTTTATATATAATATTTTAATAAAATATTATTATAGTAAAATTAATATTAATTATGCTTATTTTATGCCACTTTGCAATTCTAGAAGAATCTAAAAAGTTTATTTAACATTTAAAAAAATATTATTATAATTAAAATAATGATAATTATAATTTTATAAGTTATTTTCATGTTATTGCATATTATAGAATTTGATTAATATAAATAGAGATAGTTATTTGACTTTTCTTGTGGACACTCCACTCAAAAACTAATAGATTATTATGAAAAAAAAATTGCAAATATAAATTACAATTTTAATTAAAAAAAAGATTATTTAAAAAATTGAATATAAATTTAACTACTTAATTAAAATATTAAATTATTTTTAAATTTTATATATAATATTTTAAAAATATATTATTATAATTAAATTAATATCAATTATAATTTTATGGTTATTTTTAAGCGTTGCAAATTCTATTATTATAATTAAAATAATGTTAATTATAATTTTATGTCATTTTCATGTCAATTATAGAATATTTTTGAAATTTGATTGATATAAGTAAATTTAGTTATTTGACTTTACTAATTTTCATAGAATTTCTAAAATATTTTAAAATATATAATCAAATTACATTCAAATAATTTTATATATAATATTTAAAAAAAAATTATTATCATAATTAAAAATTTTAATTTTTAATTTTTAATAAAATATTTATTTTCTTTTAGATGGCAAACTCATGATTTTTTTATATTATTATTATCTAATTTTAGAGTGACAGTAAAGCCAGACACTAAATTGGTGTATGAGACCTAATTTTATATATAATATTTTTCAAAAAATTTATTATCATAACTAAAATTATTAATTTTTAATTTTTAATCAAATATTTATTTCCTTCTAGATCACAAACTCATGATTTTTTTTATATTATTAATATCTAATTTTAAGGTCATATCAAAGCCAGACACCAAATTAGTGTACGACCCACCTCCCTTCAAGAATTTGACTGCTAAGTCTAAGATTAGCAGTCAAGAAGACATACTTACCCAACCCCTCTGGTTTTGAACCTGTGACCTCTACCCAACCTCTCTGGTTTTGAACTTGTAACCTCTACACAACTCCTCTGGTTTTGAACCTGTGACGTCTTATGAAGAAACACATACTTTTAATCATTAGGCCCACTCAAATTGTATTAAAAATATGCCCATTTAAAATATATCCATGAGATAAGCCATGGCAAACCAAAGCATGATGAGAGCAAATATACTTCTTTCACCAGAAATAAAAAAATATTATTTATATAAAAAAACATAATAGATACATGATCAATCTCTGTACAAATAGAAGCCCATGTTTACCCTGGTTGGGCTTATCTTACACTCTTGTTACCTAACCTATTTGGAGAGAGCACTGAAAATAGGTTAGAGCAGTGAATGACAGAGCACTAGCTCACGCCAAAATAAATAAATGAAAAGAAGTTATGTGGAAATATATACACTGAAGATATGAACCACAAGCTCTAAAACAATCTTCATTGAAAGGTTCAGGATAGTGGCAGAACCTTTATTTCAGTGCCTACATATACCAGATTCTGCACATATTCCGAATTCTTCTCAATGGTTACGATTTTGACATGGAACAATAACCTTTATTTCAGTGCCTACATATACCAAATTCTGCACATATTCCGGATTCTTCTCGTTGGTTACCATTTTGACAGGGAACAAACAATCTAGGGTAGTGGTTGCATTGCTGCTTACAGAGTAGATTGGACTCTCAGCGTAGAGTTCGCACTGAATTGATATCAGCTGATTGAATTAATTGAAACACCAGCACCAAATGACTTTAAAGCCCTGTGAAAAAGGCCCTTAAATTTATTTTACAGTCACCTGTCAAATTTCTCCAAATTTCCAGCTCTGGGAGAGAGATCATGGCTTTCCTGCAGAAACTGGCATGGCCTTGACCTTGAAATTAGTGCATTTGCAATGAATTCTCTTCTGTACTTCAACCCACAGATAAGTAGGTGAGAAGGAAGATAAGAATGGATTGTGAAAGCACAATAATTGCAATTCTCAGGCTCCCCTCAGTGGCTATAAATGTCTAGAATTGTACATACTTTGCTCCCAAATTCAAGTTTTGAACACTGATTTCTCACGGACTCACATAAATGATACCATTATTAAATCAATAGATAAATTGTGATGATTACAAATTTTGTAAATCTTTATTGATTGAATACATAAATACATTGTAAATCCTTATTGATTGTATACATAAACTGTGATGATAAAAAAATTGTAAATCCTTAAGCCAAAGACCTTAAACAAACATCAAACAATCATTTGAGGCATGATGATTTTCACCAGTTCAAAAATATCTGGTCAATTCATTTTTATTTGATTTCTTACAAAAAAGCTCTGCCAACTTATGCTCGAGTTGCTCTGGTGTGTATCTCAATTGCATGTTGCCATTTACAGTCTGGTACAACAAATTGCTGAAGGTTTCGGTGTAGCTGCTGTAAGCAGGAATCACAGCTTGCACAATTTTCACAAGCGTGGCCTCCCTGAATTCTTCATCAGAGATCACCCAACTCTTGTGCACTTCATATATCTTCTCAAATGTGGAATTGAATGCCTGGATTCCCCGCTTAAACAAATCTCTGGTTGCCCTTCCACCACTGGAAACAGCTAGCGTGTCTCTATTCAAATGTGTCAACAGAGGAACCCATACATCCTTCTCATAACCCAAAACATGTTGGTTGACCAATCTCTTCCTCTGCTTGAGCCAGGCCTCACCCAACAGAGCCCCTAGATTGCTGTCTCTAGCCCTTTTGAATATATACCAGTAATTATTCATAAGGAATATGTGTGCCAATGCTGAATCTTTGTATCTCTTGGCTCTGGTCTCCAAACTTAGTTCCAAAGAATCCATAACATGACTGACACCCTCTGCAAGGCTTGTCTTGTTCTCCATCCTCAAGACCTCTGTTATCACATCCCCATATTCAGAAACCATATACTTGAGATAATTCACAACATAGCTAGTAAGCTTCGGTGGACTCCCATCAACAGACAACCCTGAATCCCCCTCTATATGTTTCCCAAAGTCCCACAGAACTTCACAAGCACTATGCACCAATTGCTTCTCCATCACATGCAACTGATCTCTGATCTCCAGACATCCCGGACCCTGGAAAATCACCCCAAAGTCCTCCTTTAAGGCCTCCAATTCTTCTACCATGTCCAACAATTTGAACAGCTTATGAGGCGCTCTCTGGCTCAAGGCAACAACCTCTGCAAACTTTATCAATGCCCCCATACCACTTCTGAAAATCAAATTCCCAAAACAATCCATCCATGATTCTTTATCAAATGTCTCAAAGATACTGCTGAAGAGCTTCCTTTCACACGAAGCCAAGACCTTCACTGTCTTCCTCAACACTATCAACCATTCTGAAATATGGTCTTCTAAGTCGGCCCACTCAAGCTCATCAATACTTGATGAAGAATCATACCTCAGATAATCAGACCCCATTCTCCTGAAGCTCTCTTTCATGCTCTCAATCCTGATTTCCCTATAAATCTTCAAGCATTTATGATGTCTGCCAAAGCTCCCCAACATCTCTGCAATCATTTGCAATGATCTCACATCATCCATGTCCACAAATACGAACAACTTCCTATCATCCTCTGCATAATTTTCACCATGGAGATCAATTGGACCATTATTTTTCACTAGAATAGACATGAATACGGATTCAAGCTTTTCTAATGCTGAGTCAACAATTCCTAACCCCGCTTTTCGGAAACTTTGAGAATCCATCTCCAAACCTTGGAGTGTATCCCTGAGCCTTTGAACGCAATAGCTGTATGCTCTGCTCTCACCAGAAGCATCAACGGTTCCTGTGATGGCCTCTGTCATTGTGAGGTAGTTATGGTTAATATAACTTAACTGCTGCTCCAAATCTGCCACTGTCTTGCCATATTTCTGAAGATCTTTCAGTGGGTCATCCATGAGAAGTGTTTCCATTTCTCTAACGGATTGCAGGGCCTGAAGGATGTCCAAAGGGGGTTCGAGTGCTCGGTCCACATAACCTGCCAAGCTCTCGGAATCTCTGGACTGGGATAACAACAGTGTCATGACATGCTCTATATTTGCTCTGTTTTTCTCAATTTGAAGAAGCTTTTGGCTAGATTTCTGCAAGGATTTGCTAATTTCTTCGGCCTTTTGCATGGATTGTAGAAGAGATTGGCGAAATTCAAGTATATCCATGAAGTTGGAGGGTTCCATTTGGACCTAAATGCATGCTCGGATTTCAATCTGTAACATAGAATACAATATCAATGGAATGGTGAAATAAAATGAATTAAATCCAATGTGAATGGAGTGACCGACTGAATGAATAAAATTAATAGGAAAATGAGGTTTGTTGCTCGACAAGAAATTTACAAATAGAAAACCACCTGTCAATCACACGCGCAGACCAAGAACATTGATATTTTCTCTGGGACCCATAATATGGTATGAAGGTTGACATTAAGTGTTATGACTTTTTTTGGCTAATAACTTGTGCTTTAAAATTACCTAATTCACAATCAGATCCAATAATGCTAAAGCCGTAGTTTAAAAAAAACCCACATACTAACCCAAAAATTTCTGTAAGATTATAAAAAATTTTGGTAAAGATTTTTGAAAATTTGGGTTACAGTGGTTAAACTTCAGTATTTTGGATGTTATAAGGGTTTTTGATAGTGCTGAATCCATTTCCACCACAAAAAATGCAATTCAAACACTCCAACTACTTAATTTTTTGAAAATTTTTAAATCAAATTACGACAAAAAACTGTCATCCAAACTATTATGTTGTGTCCATATACGATTCTAATTCTAAAATTATATGGATATACATCACTTATTTCCAAAAAAATACAATAATGCTAAATGATATACTTGTATACATCCCTTTCTGATAAAAAAACAAAAAAGTTGAAAATAACTCTATTTTGGACCGGGCCTCCTTCTCCATAATTATAAGATGGATTTAATATTTTCGAAGAAATTAAAAGAGTGGGGTTTGAACCAGAACCTCAATGACAAAATTCAACATTAGATTTTTTAATAACTTTTAATTTAATAAATGAATTAATATTTTAATAAATTTTAATTTAATAAATGAGTTAAGATTGGTAAATATTACTATAAATTGTAATATTTAAAAAAAATGTATTATTTATTTTTTTGTCAATATTTTAAATTATAATAAGTTTTTTTTTGGTAGTTTATTTGTTGACGAAGTATATAAATTTGTTATGTAAAATATTATGAAGTCATTAGTTTAATTATCCTAATTAATATTTGTTCATGTTATTGATGGAATGGTGTACCTCATGGAAAAAAAATAATATTTGTTCATATTATGATAGAACCTTAGTTTCCAATTTCACCACTAAAAAACAAATTGATTATAACTCTGTGATTAAAATACTTGGTAGATTTGATTTAGCCACCAATCTCAGTGTATTTATATTGCATTTTTTAAAACAATTGAAAAAAAATTAACTCATAAATTAAGCCATAAGGAAGGCTTGCTCATAAATATTAATTCAAATTGTCCTACATAAAAAAAAAGATTAGTAAATAATTTTTCATGCTACTAGATTAGAGGCAAGCACTTATTACTAACTTTAAGATATGTATTCATATTTAAACTAATTGTATATATCACTATCTTGCTTGTTTCCATAAAACACCATTTAAGTGATGATTCACTTTTGCAAGGACTCCATCTTTATTTAGAAATATGAGATGTTTTGTTTTATGAGAATGTTCAACAAAGAATGAAATTCTTTATGGAAATTAAGTATAATGTTAGCATCATGTTCTAGGTTACTCATTCTCTTCAATGTACAGTTTTCCAAAAGGGGAAAATATCTTTTAGACACCTATGTGTTGTTTGGGATCTAATGGATCTTTTACTTATTTATGTATGAGCATTGATGTTAAGATGTAAAAAAGTAATTTTGATTGCTTCCCCTAAATATAATGGTAATCTTGTCAATGACACCTTGGACCCTCCAAAGTGATAGATTATTATTTGTAATCCTATATAGGCATTTTGAATGTTTTTTTTTAACTTGATCATTCCTTATAACTCCTAAATGCCTCTAAAAAGGGGGTCATTTTTTAATCCATGTGATTAACATTTAAATTTTTGAAATTTCTAGTCACTATTGTATTAATGATATCATTCTTCTAAGCAAGGTGGTGATACACTTTTGCATGCACATCCTACTCTATGTAACATATGCATATGTTATAAAGCTAGATATATATATATTTTTTTTTCTTTTATAAAATGAAAATAGAAAATAGCATGTCAACTGAATTAAGATGCAATACATTATTTATTGGCTAATATTAAAATACTTATCTTCTTCAATAAGAGAACATAAAAAATGGCATCCCAAAGGATTGAATGAAGGTCCAAATAAACATACATATGTTTCAATTTGAGTCATATGCTAGAGATTACCTTTTATGGGAAGGTTTTCTACTGTTGTGAGCTAAATAATTATACAAATCAACAATAACCTTGAATCTCTAGGCAGTTTCATGTTGAATATAAATTATTATCAAGCTATAGTCAAATGGTTATACATAAGAAATGAAACTATATTGATTCATAACCACTTCTATAAATTATTGATCCAAACCAAAAGATACGATATAGAGCTTCTTTATTTAGTACAATAATTGTGACCAAAATAGAACACACAACTCAATTTGTAAAGAAGAGGCATATCAAAGGATCCACTATTGATAGATATACATACATATACATACACAAAATTTAATTATTCTTTGCAAAGAGGTGGTATTCTATGGACCCTTTCTTGGGAATTGTTTAAGAAACCACCCAAAAAATGAAATAATTTTCATCCATAATAGAATTAATTGTTCTCTTAAATTACAATATGTATGTCTAGCATTCTCTTGGTTTATAACATAGGTAACAACCTAAAAATTTCAATGGCACAATCAAAATATTTCATTGCACTTTGAATAGAGAAATATTTGAATCAAAACTTTGTCCAAGTCCAATCCAAGTGTCATTGATCATATTCATTTATATATATATATATATATATATATATATATATATATAAAAAAAGAAATGAAAAATATGTGATCACACTATGTAGTTCCATGAAATCTAAACTTAAAATAATAATAATAATTTTTCTACAAATATATTGGCAAAAAACTAAACTAAACCTAAAATTTATCAAGGGTTGATCTCTTACACATCACAAAAGAGCTTGAGATGAAATACTCACATGTAGCTTATGTCCTATTGGAAATAAAAATGATGTGAGCATCACCATCCATGTGTTCATTGCAATCCTTTTATTAATATTTTGAAGACAAAACTCCTTACCCATTACCCAAACAAAACAAGGTTATAAAAAGAGAGGGAAATGAACTTCATAGTGTTTATAGTATATAAACCTATAATACTAGTCATTCTATCATCAAATTGTGGCTTAAGGATATGGAGATAGAAATATCATAACTCATAAATACAAGGAAATAAAATAATGAAAACAAACCCAAACATCGTCCTTCCACAATATGGTAACAACAAATGATATGCAATGTAGGCATTGAAGGCCTTCCTATGAGATTCCAACTATGCTCAAACTATATTATCTAGACTCTAAATAAGTAAATAAACCCAAGTGACCATTGCCATAAATCTCAAGTTCCAACGGCTTGATAAGATGATGCCAAAATTTATTTTTGCACCCAATTTCATTTATGTATTTCCCCATTTATGTTAAACCCTTAGAATGGGGCAAACTATGCTTCACTTTCTCTTATTACCTAACATGCAATAAAGGATAATGGGTTCATGTTGTTCAATGAAAATAGATATAAACCCAAATTAATGGATGTCCAACGATAGAGTGAAAATGTCTATTGTAACACCATCTTCCTACATCTACCCAAGTAACCGTCCAACCAGGGTAAACATGTGACAAGAGGTTACTAATATGAGATTCAACCTCCTAGATGACTTTGAGCAAGCGAAACCGACGGAAACATGACAACAAACCTTACACTACATCATTGACATCCCCAGGAGGTAACCCATGTAAAAATTTAATACAATTGTGTATTGCCTGGATTCTCCTAATATAACAATTATATGCCACTGTTAAATACATAATCACTTCTACAAACATTCTTGCAGAAATTTAAAACACGAACGCCAATTGCAATATCAAGAAGAAAGATAATTCACACATAACACAAATGTTTTTACCGGGAAATCATAAAGCTAAAATCCCCACTATAATATATTATGTATATATCATGGATCATGAAACAATATCATACAAAACTCTAATCCAAGAGCTCTCATTACAATATACAATTGTCTCACACTGTCTTGCAAAAATTGGCAAATGCCTTAGCCAAATTTCTGCCTCACAACAGCCTGCCTCCACTGTGCAATCCAAGATGATTACAAAGACCAATTCGATGCAATCATACCCTCCCTGACTGCACAATCATCATGAGAATATCCAATGTGTGTTTGGCTTGCAAGAGTGCAATCCAATATAGTACAACCGATAGTCAACTGTCCCTTTCACCTACCTCTCAACTATGTCTCCACTGGATCTGACATGCATGTAGTTAACAGTAGTAAATCTTCAGTTTCATGTGAGATCACTCCATGTGAATTAATTTAATATTTAATTCACTGATCTCTCACTAGTGTATCTTCGATTACAACTAGCACAACTAAGTTTAACTCACTTAACTGACTTAAACTACTTTACAACTCACATAACTACACATCAAACTCTGTTACAAATTTGAATCACTCAGTTACAACTAATTCCACTTGCATGTCCCACCAACCAAACTTTTAACTCGAAATTCCTTCAGCTAACTACTTTGCCACATCAATTCACTGGTTTCAAGTGCTCCATGATAATAGATTAATATTTATTGTCCAACTATTATTAAGGGAAAATAATAATCAGCATGCATCTATAAATAGGCACGCGATCTATAAATAGAACTCACACATACATATAAAAATAGAACATCATCTATAAATAGAATTTGCTCACCATCTATAAATAGACATCATCTATAAATAGAATTTGCTCATCCTTCTAAAAATAGACTTCCACCTAAAAATAGCCTGAGGCTCCATCCTAGTGTAGTTGCTTAATTTTCACTAGGATCATCATCTTGTTGAATCTCAACACTCCCTCTCAATAAGAAAGGGATTATCCTTCACCCCGATCTTGTCTCTATGGTATTCGAATTTTCCCTGGTGAGCGCCCTCGTCGGAATATCTGCATCCTGATCTTCCGTAGGAATGTACTGAAGCAACATTATCTTTTGTTGCACACAATCTATGATATGATGATACCAAATATCTATATGCTTATATCTATCATGAAACACAGGATTAATCAAGAGTTTAATGCAACTCTGATTATCACAATGAATCACTATAGGATCTAAATGAGAACCAAACAAACCAACCAGGATCTTTCTCATCCAGATAGCTTATGCAGCTTGACTTGTTGCCATGTATTCCTCTTCCGTTGAACTAAGTGCCATGGATCTCTGTTTCCTTTTGTACCAAAAAACAACTGTAGATCTGATACTGAAGAACCCTCATGATGTGCTCTTTGTGTCCCTTGGGCTGCCCGCCCAATCTACATCTGTGAAGCCATGCAACTTCACCTCGTCCACTTGTTTGTACCATAATCTATACTTGATGTGCCCCTAAAGTATCTCATGACATGCTTTCCCACCTTCTAAAATAGCTTGGTGGGCTTAACCATCGCTTGACTAAGCCGATTCACCGCATAGCATATGTCCGGTCTTGTATTCACTAAATACATTAGCGAACCCACTAATTTTCGATAGACAGTAGCATCCACTACCTCTCCAGATGTATCGTCCTCTTTCCTCCAGTTTCCTGGAAGAGGAGTATCCATGGGTTTTCAGCCCTCCATGTGAAACTTACCCAATATCTCCCTTGCATACTTACCTTGAGACACAAAAATTTCACCATCTCGCTTCCATATTTCCAATCCAAGGAAATAATGAAGGAGGCCTATATCGTTCATATCGACCTCCTTTGCAAGGTCCTCCTTGCATGAGTGTATCAGCTGCTCATCACTAGTCAGTATTAAATCATCAACATAAAGAACAATGATTAAAAGCTTACCCTCCACCACAATTTGGTATAGGTTTGCATCTGCCTCACTCTTGTTGAAGCCAAGTCCGGTGAAATAGCTATCTATGTGAGTGTACTAAGCACGGGGTTCTTGCTTCAGCCCATATAATGCTCTTTTGAGTCTGCACACATGCGACTCGCTGCTGAAGATCTCAAATCCTTCAGGTTGCTCAATGTACACCTCTTCCTCAATGATCCCATTGAGAAACAAAATCTTCACATCCTTCTGATGAATGTGCCAACCCATCTGTGCTGAGAGAGCAAGGATGGTCCTTCTGGAAGAATACCGTGCGACAGGTGCAAAGGTTTCTTCAAAATCAATCCCCTCGATCCGTGAGAAGCCATGGGCCACAAATCTGGCCTTGTATTTCTCAAAAATCCCATCAATAGCTTGCTTTACCTTGTAGATCCATCTTGAACCTACCATTGATTTATCAACCGGCCTTGGAACAATTTCCCAAGCACTGTTTCTGACAATGGAGTCATACTCCTCCACCATTGCATCTACCCATATGGGCTCCTGCACTGCTTCCTGAAAGGAAGATGGCTTAGTCACAATACATTTTCTCATGAGAGCCATGTATCCAGTAAATTAGTCAGGAGACTGTGTTTGTCCGCGCTTTGAAGTAGGGACTCCTACATTCTATGTTGCATCATTTCTCAGCCTCTCAGCTTCTGTGGTACGCCTTCTGCCAGTTCTGATGTTTGGCTCTGCGTGGGTGGAATCCTCCACTCCATGAACCTCCTCCTGTGGCTGATCCACATATAGAGACTCATCTTTGGGAACCAACAGTTCCTCCTCTACATGCAAGTCCAGCTTCCTCTCAAACGACAACCACATGGATTTCCCCTCATCAAATTTTATATCCCGTCACATAACAGACATCTTACTATTAAGAAAATACACACGATAATTATGGGATGTTTTTGTGTGCCCCACAAATATCCAAATTCAATAGTCGACTCTAGCTTCTTCCTGGCATTCTTGGTCACATGCACATAAACAGATGAGCCAAAAAACTTAAAGTGAGAAAAATTTGGTTTCTTACCAGTGAAAGCTTCTTCAGGTGTACTCATGCCAAGTACTCTAAGAGGACAATGGTTTTGCACATAAAATGTAGTGTTGCATGCTTCCACCCACAAATGCATTGGTAAGCCCTGATCATGTAGCATTGCTTGTGTTGTACCCACGATCATTCTATTCTTACTCTTCGCGACCCCATTTTGTTATGAGTTCTCTTCGAATTCCTTCTTTGCTGTAGAAGTCTTTGAATTCGTTAGAGATGTATTCTCCACCATTATCGCTCCTTAGAGCCTTCACTTGCTTCCCCGAATCTTTCTCCACCAATGTCTTAAACTCACAAAACTTTGAGAATGTTTGATCCTTCTTCTGCATGAAGAAGATCCAACATTTACGATAAAATTCATTAACAAAAATAACATAATACTTGTGTTTTGTTGTTGAAGCAACCGAGAATGGTCCACACACGTCTGTGTGAACTCTCTCCAGCATCACCAAAGCATGGTTTTCCTTCTCATGAAAGGTGAACTTTACATACTTCCCCATGGTGCAAACCTTGCACTGATCTAACTGAGCAAGTGTTCCCATTGGAAGTCTAGTAGATATTTGCTACATGACTTTCAAGGCTCCATGATGAAGATGGCCCAATCGCATGTGCCATAATTCACCCTCATCCCGACTCACCACTTTTTCTACCTTGCCCATCATGGCAACGTAGCCATCTACCTCTAGCTTGTAGAGATTCTTAACTCGAATCCTTATCCTCTTGGCTTGACCCATTGTTTTATGTCGCAAGAAAGCTTTTCCATCGCTGAAAACAACGTCATAGCCTCTGTCCTCCAACATTGCAACTAAGACCAAGTTTTTCTTCAGACCTGGAACATGCATAACATATTTCAATTGAAATGGTTTACCTAACTCCCTCTCAAAGGTGATGGTACCAATGCCGGTTACACTGTATCGCCCATCATCACCCATATCTATATGAATTTGGAGATATTTCTCCTCGAAGTCATTGAAAAGATCCTTATCTCCCGTCATGTGGAAGGAAGCACCACTATCAAGATACCACACCGATCCCAATGCACTTGACACCATGCATGCGATAAAAGAGAAATCAAGTTTAAATTGCGAGGCAAGGGCCTCACCAGCTGCATCTCCAGAAACCTTCTTGTTCTTCTTCTTCTGTGGGCAGTTAGTGGCGACATGCCCATGTTCGTGACAGTGAAAACACTTCACCTTGGACAAATCTAGCTTCTTGCCTTTAGACTTGGATTTTGAATGGAATTTCTTCCCCTTCCCTTTCCTTGCCTTGGTAGCCAAAGCACAATCCTCTTCATCATCATTCTTTGATGAAGAGCCATCTCTAGTGTTCTGCCTGAACTCCTCCTGCACCAAATCCGACCACAGTCGTTCACAATCCGACAGTTTTTCCCATCCGTTGACAGAGTCTTCCTAACTTTGCCAACTCTTAGGAAGTCCCAAGAGAGCCAAGCTCACCAAATAATCATTAGCAACAGTGATTCCCACACTCCCCAGTTCATATTGACATTGGACAAAATTTGTGAGATACTTTGGAATATTGTCGCCCTTTTCCATCTTGATCTTTCTGAGTTTATCCTTCAGCGCCAATTTCCTATGGTTGCTGCTGCTTCGGAAAATATCTGTCAAATACTTCCACATAGCATATGGAGTGGCTTTCCCATGAAGGCTTGAGACAATGTGGTCTCGTACACCTTCCAACAGAATCCTTCTCGCCTTCGCTACTTTCTTTTTTCATGCATCAAGTAATGTAGCATCCGTCGAAGTGGGCTTAGGAACATCACTGTTGATGAATTCCCTCAAGCCATTATCTTCAAGCACCGCCTCCATATTGTCCTTCCAAGAAATGTAGTTCGAGCTTCCCTCGAGTGCATACTCTAGCCGTAAGCCATTCAAAGCCATTTCGATGTTTACTCAACTGTCGCACCAAGAAATTCTTGCAGAAAATTCGAATTGTTTCCACCAACAAACTCAGCTCCTGCTTCAAAATTTCAATCTTTTGTGCTCCAATACCATGTAACAATTTAATAAAATTATGTATTTCTTGGATTCTCCTGATCTAAAAATTATATGCCACTATTAAATACAGAATCGCTTCTACCAAAATTCTTGCGAAAATTTAAAACACGAACGCCAATTGCAATATCAAGAAGAAAGATCATTCACACATAAAACAGATGTTTTTACCGGGAAATCATAAAGCTAAAAACCCCACTATCATATATTATGTATATATCATTGATCATGAAAAAATCTCATACAAAACTCTAATCCAAGAGCTCTCAGTACAATATACAATCATCTCACACTATCTTGCAGAAATTGGCATATGCCTTATCCAAATTTCTGCCTCACAATGGCCTGCCTCCATTGCGCAATCCAAGATAATTGCAAAGACAAATTCGATGCAATCATACCTCCTTAACTGCGCAATCCTCATGAGCATATCTAATGTGTGTTTGGCTTGCAAGAGTGCAATCCAATATAGTAAAACTGATAGTCAACTGTCCCTTTCACCTACCTCTCAACTATGTCTCCACTGGATCTGACATGCATGTAGTTAACAATAGTAAATCTTCAGTTTCATGTGAGATCAATCCATGTGAAGCAATTTAATATTTAATTCACTTATCTCTCACTAGTGTATCTTCAGTTACAACTAGCACAACTGAGTTTAATTCACTTAACTGAGTTAAACTACTTTACAACTCACATAACTACACATCCAACTATGTTACAACTTCGAATCACTCAATTACAACTAAGTCCACTTGCATGTCCCACCAACCAACCTTTGAACTTGAAATTCCTTCAGTTAACTGGTTTTCCACTTCAGTTTATTGATTTCAAGTGCTCCATGAGAATATATTAATATTTATTGTCCAACTATTATTAAGGGATAATAATAGTCGACATGCATCTGTAAATAGACATGTGATCTATAAATAGAACTGGCACATACATCTAAAAATAGAACATCATCTATAAATAGAATTTTCTCACCATATATAAATAGACATCATCTATAAATAGAATTTTCTCATCCATTCTAAAAATAGACTTCCACCTAAAAATAGCCTGAGGATCCATCCTAGTGTAGGTGCTTAATTTTCACTAGGATCATCATCTTGTTGAATCTCAACAACCCAACAATCCAGGGCCCCGTTCCTTGAGGGGGGACTTATTTTTAACCCATTTGAGGCTTAGCCACGGGCATGTAAGGGCAAGGGAGCGGTTACAGACCCTTAGCCGTGGGATTTCCTTGTAAAGGTCATGGTTATGGCCCCAAAAGTTCAATAATGTGCCTGCAGCTTCATGATTCATGCCACATTTTCAGCCCCTAAACCTAGGTCACTACCCATAACTTCATGTAACTTCAGGAGAGGGTAAATAAAATTTAAAAAAATACATGGAAGCAATCACATCATCATGAACTCATCTGATCCCACCCACTCATGACAGGATTTTCATCAAACATGTCACAAACATTGCATTTACAAGTGTAAACAACATAATTAAACATGGGGGTCTAATACTTATTTGAGAATCATTAAGAAGCATTTATCCCTTACATCATAAGCTGCAATACAATCAATTTGACCATAGATACATTGTATATTCATTTACCAGCAATAACATAGATAGAGCCATACATCATCACTAATCAAATACATGCTTATAACCAACATAATAACAACAAAAATACAATGGATATAACATCAAATAAATACATACATAAACAAATGCATTTTCATATTGAATACCAGAGGAATGAGATCTTCATTACTGAATGTAAAATCCAGCCGGAGATGGAACTTCCACGTTCCACCCGACCATAGATTAGCTGAGCCAAATATATCTTCATCCAATCACCCTTGTGCCATATTCCAAGCATGAATGTGAGACTCATAACCAATAAAAAAAGAGCCAAAGAATCATGGATGTTATCGGAGTTCTTTTCCTACATCATGAGGAATTTGAGTGCCTCTTAGTCTCTCAAGATTTACTGTAACCCACAGTATGATCCAAAGGTCACTAGGCCCTACATCGAGGCCATCTCTCTAGGATTTACCGTACATCCTATCCCAGGACTACTAGGCCCATAAAGATAAATACACCTCTTGGATTTATCGTATATCCTGCCATTCACCAGCAAGGATTCCTAGGCCCACCGAGGCACACAATCTGGCTTTACTGAAACCCACAATTTGGCTCAGGGGTTACTAGGCTAGTGGCTTTACCATGATCCAAAATCTGATTTTGGGACAACTATTCCATGTGTTTTTCATTTCGTATATCCACCTCACTCAAATTCGTATCCAATCTGGCCATCTAGCTCAACCGAAGCATGAGAAACCCATCTCATCAAAGCTATAAAGAAATGGAAAGGCTAGGATTAAAACACTGACACACCTAGAAAAACCCATACCAAGATAACAAGACAATACCATGCATGCTAAATCTAGAAAGTAAATCACATATGTTGATACCTGCAAAGAATCTCGTTGTAGCTTCTTGATCTTGCTCTTCCTTTCTTGCTCTAATGCCCAATTTTTGTAAGAAAAATCCAAGTTGCAAATATTGAGAGAGAGAGAGAGAGAGAGAGAGAAAGAAAGAGAGAGAATAATGAGAACTCCAAAAAAAGTGAGAAAAATCTTTCCAACTGATCCTCAGAAGCCTTTTTATCAATGAGGCCTCTATTTCTTCATTTTCCATTATGTTCCTTCATTTTCCTCCTCACATGCAACTTGTGACCTTTCATCTCCCTTTTCTCCTAATTTCCATTATTTTCATAAATAAATGTGCCAAAAATACTATTTTCCTCTTTATTTTCTTTGCCAATTTCCTTTAACCATAATAACCTAAATGAACACCCACTAGGATTTTTTTTTTCCCACCATTCAACTTGGAATACGTGTCCCATCAATCATGGTTATTATTTTTAACTGTATTACATGGAATTTTCACCAGGGTTGTTATAGAAGCCGCCCCCTTGGGGGAAACCATCCTCGGTGTTCAACCACACATATACCTCAGCAAAACAGCTGAAAAGAAAACATATTCCCATGGAGATTTATAACTTAGCTCATTACAATATTTACAATGAATAACCTGCTCAAAATAAATAAATAAATCATGACAATCATATCATGTAGTGGAGCTTTATAACACAACTCATTACGATATTTACAATAGTATACACATATACACAATTTCTCAATCAACAAATAAAAGGATACGATGCACATGTCAGCAACAAGGGAATCCAGAGGCTCACTCCTCCACCCTCAAAGTAGTACCAGGATTCACTTCCTTCCTAGGAAGTACAGAATCCACTGTCATAGTCAAGCTACATCAAATGTCCAGCACTACAATCATGTGCCACTTGTCCTCTCAGTGAACAATTATCGGTTCATTGTTCAAGGGAACACTCCCAATGTGCATTTGATTCCATCTGGAAATGCTAATGACAAAACCAAATCCATCCCGACCTTCCCTTCTCTACTACATAGTCCCTCAGGAAATCTAGTCATCCCCTTCCATGCAGTCACTCACCTTCAAAGTTCCGCTGGCACCCCCTTCTCGGGTAGTCTATCCCTTGGTAAGGATTCCTCGCATCAGAAGAGACAAAAACCAAGGCATGTCCCTACCTCAAAACCATCACACTGATCATAGCATGCTCATGGAAATAAATGGACAGTATTGGGTACCTGTATTTTCCCACAATGGCCCTGCTCCTGAAGTGATTTACCAACATACTACTTCATGTTACAATTCCTTTTGATGACGTTGATTGTTTTTGTAGTTGGCTTCAACCACCCATGTGGGAATTTCCATGCTTCCTGTACCAAGCACATAATTTCCATTAGATTCAAAATAAATTGAAATAAATTCACATCATACCTCATTGGTATTTTGTAAATAAGGTACACTTGCAATCTTGTTCACTTCCTTCACCATAAGTCAAACTAGTTGTTTAATAAAATCATCATGGTAATCATATCGCATCCGGTTAGCTCAAAGCATAGCCATCACAAATTAAAATCATGAATCACATGAAATCATCATAAACCATAATCATAAATCACATGTAACCGTCATAGGTCAGAATCATAGATCACATGGATAATATAATTGAAATAAAATACCAATATGTATCCTTCATCGGTCCTTAATTTTTCCTTTTTTCTTTCTGTACACACCAGATCGGTTTCCACACCCGAAAAACACCCAGTGCCTTCTCCTCAACCATGTGCACATACACATAATGTGCATCACACATATACAACCATACACGACATTCAACACCATGCAATACACACACTTACAGCTGGTGTACAATGCAACACAATACATACATTATACAACACGACACAATACATACACCTACTTCCAATGTACAACACAACACAATACATACACTTACGTCTAGTGTACAACAAAACACATACACCTACACCTGGTGTACAATACAACACAATGCATATACATATACATAGTACAACGCAACGAATACACATGTCACGATACCACGACTACATCATGCACATGCATAGTACCGCATGCCTGCAACATAGCATGTACAAGATGCACACAATACCACATGTATACCAGTACCCTATACACAACATGTACGTAGTACCACTTTAACACAAAACTACCTACACAACATGTACACAACATCACATGTACATGACACCACCTTCACAACGTCTACACAATGCCAAATTTACAATGCACCACATGTACACATCACCACATACACGACATATATACAACACCACATGTACACAGAACCACATGCACGACATGTACATGACACCACATACACACAACACCATATGTACAACATGTACACAAAACCACATGCATACCACACCATATGTAAAATCATGCAAAAAACACCAAATGTACATGGCACCATATATACATCACGCACACAACACCAAATGTATATAACACTGCATATTCAACATGCACATAACACCATACGTACACAGCACTGCATATCCAACATGCGCAAAGCACCATATGCACACAACACCGCATATCCAACATGCACATAGTACGATATGTACATAACACTGCATATCTCACATGTACATAGCACCATCTATACCTAGAATTGTGTATGAAATATACACACAACACCCTATACACAATAGGCATACAACATCATATGTACACAATACTACATATGAGACAGTTACACATCACCATATGTACAACCACTAAATAGACAATCATGCATGACATATACAGAACAGTAATATTGCACATCCATAGACCACCCACAAAGCAACCTTTCTCCTAGTGTCTTATCCATGCTTGTTCCAACATGCTGCAAAGCATACTTCTTTCACTTCCATGATGTACCCCTCATCATTACCTGTCCATAACATAAACATAGGCATAGTACAAGCATATAACATTTAATCATATCCACGTGATACTAAACTCATAGATCTGGCAATGATATTCTTCCACTTGATTCCTCATAGCCAGGAACCTCTTCGTGTCATTCACTTGCATAAGAAATCATTCCTCCACAAGAATGATCCTTGAAAACCCTGTCAAACAATGACACACACACACACACACATATACATATAGAATTAGCATTAAACATTCATGATCCATGAGCACCTTGTCAGACATGAAATACATACATACATACATGTATACATATATAAACATCAACATAATCATGATCACAACACAATTTATAGATATCATAAGGTCTAGGTTAAGAGAACTTCCAATTTTATGCGCAACATGCACAACATTGAGAACATAAGTTCCCAACATAGTCAAGGCATCTGACGCTTCAAATCCATTTAATTTACCTTTCTCATGTATGTACTGCCACCATCCATTTACCACAATGGACCCAACCAATCCAATCGACTGTCATAGTCTCGCCTTCCTTTCCGCTTACTGATGCACCAAGCTTCATTAAATTTCCTCTTTCCCAAGCCAAATTCCAAGACTCAAAACACAAAAAGGAAAGAAAAAGAAACAGAAGAAGAAAATCATAGAAAACCAATAGCAATATGACACCACAAACAAAGTGGCAAGGCCTTGCACTAGACATAAACAAAACCACAAATCAATCTCAACAAATCACAAAAGAGCAAAAGCAGAAGACCAGTAACAAACACCATGAATCAATCCCCATGGTTCCCAGTGCTTCCAATGGAAATCTCAAATCGAACCTTTTCAAATATTTCATGGCAGCCACTTTTTCCATGCAATCCCCTGCATCCTACTTCCATAAACACATAATTGTCAGTGCATAAATAAACATAACAATAAGCTAGTTATCTTACCTTGTTGTGCCAATCACGCCACCTTGTAACTAAACACGTGTCATCCATATGTATCAACATCAGGACAACATATCTATCAATTCGAAATCAAATTTTACCAAGACTGAAAACCATATCATAATCAAATAATAGTCAAAATCATAATACTACAACTAGCACACAGTTACATCCAAGTACATATCAATTGTATCAGCACATAATGTGCTAGTACAATCATCCTAAAAAAAGACCATCACCTCATGCAATCTTATAGACACATTCTCAGATCATACAATTAATCAAACATTCAACAAACTATAAATGTATCATGTTAGTAAATCAACTAGATGACATAATAGACACCAAACACGCAACACCAGATATATGATATAAGAAACTCATACCTTAATGTATCGTAGGGGAGGCTATCTTGTTTTCACATTCAATCTATATTAGCACAATATAACTTCTCAACATATCAATTCAAATATAAATAAGTTCATGATATCTATAACAGTATCTAGCTAAGATGTTCACGTCATAAAATTATAATAAAATGTCATTCATGCATACAATCACATATGCATAGTCAGTCTAGACATAATACAACACACTATCATAATTAGGTTGACTCATGCCTGAATTTCATAACCCTAACCATTTTCATGGGCCAATCCAAAGTAGAATAATACACATAACATCAATATGTTAATGAAATAACCCTAATTATCAAGTCACTAACATGTAACAACAACAATTCTTATATCATGATCATTAACAACATGCAAGTTATCTAACATAAAACAAAAATAGCAATGCATACCACCACAGGTTGCTATCAACCATGACTATCTGACACATGTACATATAACTGCACTAATCAACTAGCATCTATAATGTATGTAACCCTAACACCAATAGAATGAAAGAAATACTCATAACCATAATGTATATAACTACACTGATCAACTAGTATTTATCACATATGTAACCATAATAATAGAATGAAAAACATATAAGTAACCCTAATTATTACAACAACCATGAATCACATACCTGCACATGAAGCATGCAAACTTGTATGACGATATTCTCTTGCCTCGAGGTCTAATGGTGCAACTTCACTTTGATGGTCTGCATCTCCTGATCTATCTTATCCAACACATTAGCATCATAACATACCACTATCATACTAATGAATTAATTGCATACAATGACCTTATGCACAACAACCTTCACCAAACCAATGCAACTTGACCATATGCACCCACTTGACATGCATAACAAATCATGAACGACCAATGCATGTCCCACATATAGCATCATATAAGCAAACATACATGGACAAAAAAAATCATGACCAATATGTGACCTAGCATAAAAAAGCAATGCATACACTACATGTAGCAACATGTAAGTAAGAGTGCATGCATGATAAATAAACAAAAACAACACACAATCAGTCATATATTCATGACAACATGTCGACAACAACATCATAAGAAATTCCATGGTGACACCACTTCCACCATGAAAAACACAACGCGGATGCAAAAACAACATATAGACCACAAGAATACTACACACGCATTCAACCAACATAAAGGCATGATCAACACACCACCCATCCAGTCCGAGAGTTGAACCATGCTCTGATACCACTCTGTAACACCCTCTTCCCACATCTACCTAAGTAACCAACCAACCGGGGTAAACATGTGATGAGAGGCTACTAATATGAGATTCAACCTCCTAGATGACTTTGAGGAATTGGAACCGATATAAACATGAAAAAAAAACCTTACACTACATCATTGACATCCCCGGGAGGTAACCCAACCATCCAGGACCATGTTCCTTAAGGGGGAACTGATTTTTAACCCATTTGAGGCTTAGCTGTGGGCATGTAAGGGAAAGGGAGCGGTTCTAGATCCTTAGCCATGAGATTTCCTTGTCAAGGCCATGGTTATGACCCCAAAATTTTAATGTTGTGCCCACAAATCTGGTATATATGTCACATTTTCAGCCCTTGAGCCCAGGTCACTACCCAAAAATTCATTTAATTTCAGGAGAGGGTAAATAACATTAAAACAAATACATCGAAGCAATCACATCATCAAGAACTCATCTGACCCCACCCAGTCATGACAGGATTTTCGTCAAACATGTCACAAATATTGCATCTATAGGTGCAAAAAACATAATTAAACATGGGGGTCTAATACTTATATGAGAATTGCTAAGAAGCATTGTTCCCTTACATTATAAGATGCAATACAATATATTTGACCATATATACATAGTATATTCATTTACTGGAAATAACATAGATAGATCCATATATCATCACTGATAAAATACATGCTTATAACCAACATAATAACAACAAAAATACAATGGATATAACATCAAATAAATCCATACATAAGCCAATACATTTGCATACCAAATACTAGAGGAATGATATCTTCATTACTGAATGTAAAAGACAACCAAAGATGGGACTTCCACGCTTCACTCGACCATATATTGGCTGAGCCAAATATATATTCATCCAATCACTCTCGTGCCATAGTCCAAGCATGAATTTGGGACTCATAACCAACCAAACAAGAATGGATGCTACTAGAGTTCTCTGCCTACACCATGAGGAATTTGAGTGCCTCCTAGTCTCTCCATATTTGTCGTAACCCACAGTCTGATCCATGGTTCACTAGGCCCTACACTGATACCATCTCTCTAGGCTTTACCATACATCCCATCTTGGGACTACTAGGCCCAATAGAGAGAAATCCATCTCTTGTCTTTGTCATATATCTTGCCATTCACCGACAAGGATTCCTAGGTCCACCGAGGCACACAATCTAGCTTTACCGCAACCCACAGTCTGACTCATGGGTTACTAGGACAGTGACTTTACCGTGACCCACAGTCTGGTTCAGGGACCACTAGGCCATGTGTTTGTCATTTTGGAGATCCAACCCACTCAAATTCAAATCCAACCTGGCCTTCCAGCTCAACCGAAGCATGAGAAACCCATCTCATCAAAGTTATACAGAAATGGCAAGGCCAGGCTGAAAACATTGTCACACCTCAAAAAACCCATGGCAAGAAAAAAATAAACCACATGCAATACCATGCATGCTATATCTAGCAAGGAAATCACATATGAAAATTGATACCCTCAAAGAATCCCGCTGTAGCTACTTGATCCTACTCTTCCTTTCTTTCTTCAATATCCAATTGTTCCAAGAAAATTGTAAGTTTCCAAGAGAGAGAGAGAGAGAGAATAATGAGAGAGCTCCAAAAAATGTGATCAAACGCTTTCCAACTAATCCTTAGAACCATTTTTATCAATGAGGCCTCTATTTTCTTCATTTTCCATTATTTTCCTTCATTTTCATCCTCACATGCAACTTGTGAACTTTCATCTCCCTTTTCTCCTAATTTCCATTAATTTCATAAATAAATGTGCCAAAAATACATTTTACCTCTTTATTGCCTTAGCCATTTCCTTTGTCAATTTCCTTTAGCCATAATAACCGAAATGAACTCCCGCTCGGATGTTTTTTCCACAATTCAACTTGGAATACATGCCCCATCAACCATGTTTACTATTTTTAACTTTATTACATGGAATTTTCACTGGGGTTGTTACATCTACCATATGAAAAAGTTCAAGTTCTAATCATAAATGTGCATTATTAAGTGTGTTTCCAAGCTTAGAAAACAAATATGACATGGAAATGTTTCATAGGACTCTGGACAAGCACATTGTGGCTATAATGTGTTTCGAAACTCATAACACAATATGTCGATAAGCGTTTTTATTGTGGGGTTCTTTGTAGTATCACTCTAGATATTCGTTTTCCTCTACAACTGTCCTTGGGCCATGTTATCTTGATTTTTCGTTGACGTTATCCTATCAGATCTTCCCTTCTCTACAAATTTCCTTTTCCACGTCATATTGATTTGATCATTTGTGATCAGATCCTCCTTTATTTAATGCCCTTCTTTAATATGGAACAAGATTTGATTAGGATCTATGCTTATTTCAAGGAACAACCGTGCATCCAAATGAACAGTGTCTGTGAAGACATAAGAAGGGTGTGAAATCTCCTTCTCTATAATTAATCTCATTAACAACAATGAGTATTGAGAAACAAATCAAATAGTATGCTCAGATTTTTCAGAGTGTCTCATGAAAAATATGATCACAATATGATCCTCAACTATTATTGGCCATTTATGGTTACTTTTGTTGATTTGGTGGACATATCCTCCTTTTTAGGATCTCGGTCTCAATCCAAAAACTCTTCGCATTCCCAATATCCAAATCATTTTTTCTTCTCTCATGTTGTCGCATTGTTGCTGCCCTCATTCTATTACTTGTTGTTGCTTCCTGGAATTGTTGGCTATTGTTGTTGCTTCCTGCTGAGCCCATAGCTCCAATGAAAGTATCAAGCTTGTTAAGGTACAAATATAAATGTGAACAAATAATGTATTTCCTGATGTGACTTTGTTTCATCTGTAAGGAGTTATGTTTTTTTGATATCATGAATTCCATTTTAAAAATCTACCCTATACCCTACTAGATACAGAAAAATGATAACAATTGTATCTATAATTGACCAAAATGATTAGTTTCGGTGTTGGGGAAGCCCCTGGTAGCATTACCGACTTAAATTCCTGATCTTTGGGAAAAAATGTCTATGAACAAGTAGAAAAAAATCAGTGAGGTGTCGAATAACACAGAATGACATAGAGACACATACTTCCTTACGTTGTCCTTTGCATATGATCCTTAACCAATGAATCATATCAAAAGCATTATTAAGTCTTCCTCGGTGTGAGGTATCTCTAAATAGTTATGGTTCTCTGGGTTAATGGAACTATCTTTTTCCTATGTCTAAATCCCTTGCGTGTGTCTTTTCTAGTTACTCTTCTGAAAGGTGCCTCTTCCAAAATGTGTGCCTCTTGTTCCGCCTGGTTATTTTATAGTGGTTGATCGGATATGCATTAGTATATAGTGTGGAAGAGCTATTTATTTCTGTGGGGTCGACCATGTATTGAACCACATCTCAAGCATTCAAGTCATGGTTGTTCATCATCTTGTTGAACTCATGAGAAACCCATGGGGCTTCTTCGATACCCTGCCTCTCTGTTCATAAATATTTCCATTTATCCATAGTTTGGATATAAAATTAAGCACATTTTTTTTCGATTTGAAGGAAAATTTGATGTACCAATTGCTTATATACTTGCACCCATGCTCCAGGAAGATGCAAAGAAATGGGAGACTATAGTTTAGAGGATTAGATTACCAGGGGAACCAGAGTTCGAACACGATTACAGTGGATCGATGAAGGTGATGACCCAAGCCCCTACGAAAATATCTTTGTAGCTACATCAGTAACAAAGCTTCATTCCTTGATGCGGGAAAGTAGCTCTCGCAAACAAGTTTCCATTTTATTCCGACAAACCCTCATCGATCAGTCAAATTTGACATAAATAGTACCCATGAGATAGCCATATGCCCCCATGTAACCAAATAAGCACAAAAGACCGATAAATAATTTTAGGGTAGGTCATTGGTAGGGAAAATTTTAAGGATGGGAAATTATTTTGAAGTTTAAAACATTGGCAAATCTCACTAGTCCCTAATATGCAAACTATAAAATGTTTATTGATATATTTCTAAAAGGATTCAAATTTATAATGATTTTCTTTATACTCTCTATATAATTTTGGTGATTTTTAAATTTAAATAATTTTATATTGTAAAATTTGGGCGAATCATTTTTATAAAAAATGGAAATTGGCAAATCTTTTTTTTAGAAAAAACATGGAAAATTAGCCCACCTACGAATTTTAGCCCCTAAAATTTTCCATGGTCATTGGGTGGCATCATTCATAACTTGCAGTTGTGTTGTGAAGACCGAGTCGTGGGGTAGTTGCCTCCCATGCAATGGACCACATGGTCCATCCAAATTTTTTCTAGTGTATTTTTATTCTACACTTTACTTTTTAAAACCACGTTATTTTTATTCCTTTGTTATCATTTGAAATCTATCTGAACTTAGCATAAAAAACTGGCTTATTTATTTGAGTGCACCTTTGCAAGATTCGAACCGTGGAACTTAAAATAACCAACACAGGTTTCCTACTCGAATACATGAAATGAAAAAAATTGAATAGCTTGAGTATATCGAGCATAGGAAAGAAAAGGTCTCACAGAAAATGAAAATGGAACTAATAAGAAAAAATATATCATTCTTCTGGTACGAGAATCTGTAATCAATACTATGAAGCCAAATATTGTCACAGATTTGGCTTATCGTATAGATAAGTATTTTTTTCTTTCTTTAAACTGAAAGGAAATTATGTTGCAACTAGGTTATAAATTAAGGCGTTCTCAAGACATTATTTCCACCAAAATATTTTCCAATCATGGGTTGATGTGATAGTAGACTTCCTCCCTCACTCTGATGCTTGGATTTTAGTGCCATGTCTTGTGGGCCATTTTTCACTTTTGATTTGCGATTTTTATTTATATAATGTTACAGACTATAGATACAATAATACACCACTTTGTAAACATTTTGTTCCACAATACCCTTGTTGCAAGCTATCTTATTACAATAATACATGCATGTGTAAGCATTTTTTCCACAACACCATCCCCTTTTCTTAATTTAGAGGAGGTAATTAATGAAATGATTTTTATTTTACACGAAGTTTGCCTTGTTTTTGTTTTTCCTCTAAATTGAAAAAAAAGAGAATGCTTAATTCAAGTTTTAAAATTGTACCTTGTTCTACTACTTTAAAAATCTACACATATGTATTCCTACAAAATGAGGTTAGCAATTTATGTGCCATTGCTTACTGAATTCCCCATAATTTCTTGTTGATTAAATTAATATCGTATAAAATTATGTCTAAAGAGTTTCAACTAGGTGCGAAGGTGAAACCTTGTTATGAATTTTGTAAAAATAAATCATCTCATCGACCAATAGTCATGGAAATGTAGTAGTATTTTAGGAAATTCTTTGGGTACTCGAGTCTACAACTATACTCTTCATGGAATTAGTAGCTTTCGATGTTAAATTGTATAGCCTGAGGGAACACTATCCTAACTGGTATTGAAATTTCATAGTTAAATTATTATATTTTTATATAGTTCATTACAGAGGATGAAAATGGGTGTTTTGTTGTTACCTAATTCCTTTGGATGATATAGGGAATTTACGATTTTAGAAGCACAGAATGGGGGAAACTTTCTCCTTCTAATTGCCTCTTCGATATCATACAATCTTGCATGACCATCCCCATCTCTATCTACCTCCTAAAAAAACTTTCCTCCTTCCATTTCAGTATCACAGAAAAACACTTGTACAAAAGATCTCTTCGCAACTTATGGCATAAATGCATTAGCTCCTCCTTGGAGCCTTGCGAAGATTGGTATTTTTGGCTTTATTGATCTATTTTTTTTAAGTAAGGAGACAAAAATATGGATTCCTGTTTCCCCTTAATCATGTATAACATCCACATAGATTCAAATGATATTGTAATATGCTAAAACAAAATACTTGAATCTATTCTACAAATTGCGGAAACTAATTATGACCGCATAATCACATAGACAAGAAAGAGAAAGAATTTCAATCTCACAAAAAAAATATATATCTGGGGAAATACACAGCTAAAAACCCCGTTATCTTTATATTTCGTAAGTTCAAAAATATGAAACAATACAATGATTCTCTTAGGCTTGAGAGTTCTCTGCACTATCTTTAACTGTCTCACTCCGATCCCAACAAGTTTGGTCCAATAATTAACCAAAAACTTGCCTCTGGGTTGCTCATCCTTGCTTAGGCATTCCTGAGAGAATTGAGCCCCTATTAATTAGGAAATTCCCTTCAATTTATTGTGAAATCCATCAAAGGCATCCTGATGACCTCATGCATGACCTGTACAATTTTCTAATTATACAACTGATAGTCTACTTCCCTTCTTAGAACTGACATGAAAAAACTATTTATAGATAATTATCAGTTATTTGATTGATCATTGCATGTGAATTAAGTCATATTTAATTTATTGGACCTCTCACTAGCTCTTTCGTCAATTAGAACTAGTTAAATTGATTTTAACTCAAATAATTAAGTTAAACAATTACAACTCAAAATAAACTACAAATGGACCCACTAAAAATTAGAGTGAACTCTACATGCATCCAATTTGACCCCAAATCAAATTGACTGAGCTAACTAAGTCTTCCTAACTTAGTTAACTCGTACAAGCTGTCATGTGATGTGGAATTACAATTTCCTTCTAATTTAATTAAGGGAAAATTAAATTAGAATCCCTTGTTTCCAATTTCAACATTCCCTCTCAATAAGAAAGGGATTGTTTGCTAGCCTTATCCTGCCTTTTGGGAACTCAAATTTTCTTCTTAAAAGTTCCTTTATCAAGATTTATACATCCTACTCCTCTGTGGGAATGTACTCTAATGACATAAACTGCCTCTATACACAATCTCTGAGATGGTGATACCAGATATCAATATGCTTGTACCTATCATGAAAAATTGGATTAACCGAGAGTTTGATGCAACTCTGGTTATCACAATAAATCACCGTCAGATCCATCTATTGACCAAACAAGCTAGCAAGTATATTCCTCATCCATATGGCCTCATATGTTTCCTAATTGGACACCATGTACTCTGCCTCTGTTGAATTGAGTGCAACTGATATCTATTTCCTATTGTACCAAGAAATTGATGTTGATCCAATGTTGAAGATGCTCCTTGATGTGTTGTTCCTATTTAATGGAATCCCTTCCCAATATTCATCTATGAAGCCTTGAAGTTTCACTCTCTCTGTATGTTTGTACCATAGCCCAAACTTTGTAGTGCCTCTGAGGTATCTCAACACATGCTTTCCTACCTTCCAAAATAATTTGGTAGGCTTAACCATAGCTTGACTAAGTTGGCTAACCACAAAGCATATTTTTGGTTGTGTGTTCACCAAATACATGAGTGAACCCACAAGATACCTGTAGATGGTAGCATCTATTACTACAGCTTAAGTAACATCTTCCTTCCTCCAGTTTCCTACTAGAGGAGTATCCATGGGTTTGTTTCCCTCCATGTGGAACTTCCTTAGAATCTCGTTGGAATATTTCTCTGAGATACAAATAGCTCCCAATCTGTTTGCCGATTTTCCAATCCTAGGAAGTAGTGCAAGAGCTCCATGTCCTTCATCTCAAATTCTCTTGCAAGGTCCTATTTGCAATACTTGATGAGATCCTCATCACCTGTTAGTATAAAATTGTCGACATAAACTACAATTATCAAAAGTTTACCTTCTACCACAATATGGTAAAGGTTTTCATATGCTTCACTCTTGATGAAGCCTAACCTAGTGAAGTAGTTATCGATCCTGGTGTACCAAGCAGAAGGTGCTTGTTTCAGCCCATATAGTTCTCCATTGAGTCTGCACACATGTGACTCTCTGTCGAAGGTCTCAAAACCTTCTGGCTACTCAATGTACACCTGTTACTCAATCGCCCCATTGAGGAAGGTTGTCTTTACATCCATCTGATGTATCTTCCATCCCATTTGTGTTGAAAGTGAAATGATGGATTTGATTGATGAGTACCTTGTGACTGGTGCAAAGGTCTCATCATAATCAATCCCCTCCACCTAAGGGAACCATCGAGCCACAAATCTAGCCTTGTGTTTCTCCAAACTCTCATCTGTTGCCTACTTCACCTTGTAGATCCATCAGGATCCTAAAACTGACTTCCCTTCGGTGTTGGGACAACTTCCTATGAATTTTTTTTGATAATGGAGTCATACTCCTCAACCATGGCATCAACCCAAATTGGTTGTTACACTCCTTCCTCGAAAGAGAATGATTCTATCTATACACTCTCTCTCATAAGAACCATGTAGCTAGTGTGCCACTCTGGGGACCGTATCTTCCTATGTTGTGATGTGGGTGATCCCACATTATCTCTAGCATCAAGCACCAACCCGACAACCTCTTCGGTGCACTTCCTTTCGTCTTGGGATGTATTTGCATGAGTGAGTGCTTCCACTCTCTCTTCCTCTACTTGTGGTTGCTCCACATCTTGAGGTTCTTATTTTAGAGCTAAGAGCTCCTTAACTGCATGAAACTGAAGCTCCCTCTCAAGGGAAATTTGCATGGCCTTCTCTTCATCAAATTTCACATCTCTTATGACCACTGTCATCCTAGTTGTTGGAAAGTACACCCGATAGTTGTGAGGTGTATCGGTGTACCCCACAAATATTCCCAACTCATATTTTGGCTATAGATTCTTCCTAACATCTTTGGTTACATGGAAATAAACTAATCAAACAAAATTTTTAAAATGCGACACATCTTGTCTTTCACCTGAAAAAGTTTCCTCTGGTGTACTCATCCCAAGTATATGATTAGGAATTTTGTTCTGCACAAATACTACATCATTGCATGCTTCTGCCCACAGATCCAACAGTAGGCCCTGAACATGCAACATTGCTCACTCTACTCCCACAATATTTATGTTCTTCCTTTCAACAACCCCATTATATTTTGGGTTATGAGGTTCTATAAATTCCCTTTGAAGTCCTTCTAAAGCACATAAGTTCTTGAATTCGTTAGAGACATATTCCCCACCATTGTCGCTTTTGAGGGCCTTTGTTAGGTCCCTATATTACTGGTATAGTCCCTTATTTTTGTTAGTGTAACCCCCTTATTGTTATTGTTATACCCTTGTAACCCCCATATTGTTTTTTTTTTTTCTAAGCAAGGTTAATCTATTAACAAAGGGAATAAAATTATAGCATGATTGAAGTCAAAAACATTGCCCAGACTTATGGAAAATTTGTCAAAAAATCAAAAAATAAGACTAACCACAAGCGAGGAAACCAGTCTTGAACGTTTTTGCATTTCCCACGCAGGGGAGCCATCGTTTGATATCTTTGACGATTACAGTGTTTACAGAATTCCAAAATAAAACAGAGGTCCAACACAGTAATATAAACAAAAGTACGCCCAATTAAGTGGGTTGCGAAGCAAGAACACCAAACCAAAGAGAAGCAGCTACTCATCCGGTGGTTCTTCGACAATTCAGCACCATCCTTTGGCCAAAAAGTCACTGTCCATGGCGAGAGAAGATCCAGACACGAAAATTCTAGGATCTCCCGGCACTATCTCCACGTCACGAGCCCTACGAACCTGAGCCTCCAGTTCCTACACATTCACGCCCCCAAGCCCCACCTGAAGGCTCGAAAGCTGAGTTTTTTCAGAGCACAAGCTCGCCGGATGGGTGCATTGCTCCTCCACCTAGACTTCTTCATGGAAAAGCATGGTGATTGAAGCTGTGATTCGTGGGTGGTTCAGAGAGCAGTTAAAGGAGAAAAGTGTCGAGCCTGTCATGGGAGAAGGCAAGGCGGTGGGGGAGTGAGGAACAAGGGAGCCCAAACAGTGGCCAGAACCTTGAATCCGACCTCTCCCACTTATGGTGTGAGGATAACGGCCTGCATAATAATCGCTGGAGTGGGAAGGCGACTCGATAGAGGGGCTGGAGGGAGCGCGCAGGGGACGACCTTTGGTGCTGCCCCTGCGGCAACGTATTCTATGATGCAGGCAAGGCATAGGTGAGGTCTCAGTAGAGGCGTAGGACGAGGAAAAGAAGCAGGAATGATGGTGGAATGAGAGATGGGAGGAATCCAAGAAGCCGAAGAAGACAGATAGAGGCCAGAACGAGATAAATGCAGATTGTCCCCAAGGTCTAAGCAACAGTTCAACTGGCTCCTCCTTCCTGTCACGGTGTGCAAGCAGGGGAACCCAACAACTGGAGAGCATATGCAGTTCAACGGTTGCGACTCTTCAGATAAACCAGAGTGAAACTCCATTTTAACGTCCGGACTGCTAAGGCATCGAAGAACGCCCGCCATAAATCTCTCATTGATGAGAGCCAAAGGCCGGAGCATGTTGGAGCATGCAGAGACGCGAACAGGAGTGGAGGTCTGGTCTTGAGCTGCATTACAACTTAATGTAGTAAGTATGATCCCAACGCGTCTTAAATGCCAGTTGCCATTTTTCATCTGCCGTTTGCCAACCATGTCATGGGTGGGCAGGTGTCTCCACACTTCGCCCCACCCATGTCCCGTCACATTAATCACCCTACTATACACCCGCATCCGGGATTAACCCCATATTGTTATTATTGTGCCCTTAAATTATTATTATTAGGTCGGCTAGGATTACATTGTGACCCCACTAGGATTACATTATGGCCCCATGGACTCCTATATATATAAAGGAGGTTTTGTCATTTGTATCATCCGAGAATTGTTCATATATGTAATGTATTGGAGGTTTCCCCCTAGAAGTGGTTGATTTCTAAGGCGTTGATCTCTCTTTTCTTCTATTTTTAGAGCTGGTTTCACAACATTTGGTATCAGAGCTTTGGATTCTATGGTTTCGCTGTTCCAAACAGGTCATCGTGGCATATTAGCTATAAAAAAATTTCTACGAAGGTTCATAAGAAAATTTTTTTAAAGCGCGAAGCCGAAATCATGAGGAACATCGTTGCCAAATTTTAGAGCTTAGCTCACAACATATTTGGAGATATGATCTGTGGAAGTTAGGGACTTTTCAGGCTCTTGAATTTCATCTCAAAGAGGTGATCGTGGGAAAATATTCATAACTCTCTCTCTGAGCATCAGATTGGAATTCTGTAAAAAGTGGTCGCAAGTACACAGACTGTAGTTTCTTTTTTATCAATTTCATAGCCGAAAGATGAAACAATGACACATTTCAAGTCATACAAGTTAGATCTACTAAACCAGTCCATAATTATGTCATTGTGGGAGATTGGACATAACTTTGTCTTAAAGAATCATTAGGTCAGACCTGTGGAATTCGAAAGAGGATTCAGAGGGCTACTTCATTACTAAATTTTAGATATTGAAGATCCAAAATCACATAGATAATTTAGTTTCAATATCGATTTCCTCAAAAGCAAGAAAAAGGTGTGTATTTGTTTCTGAATTGCATAAGTCTTGTGTAAAAAATTAGTTTGAAGTAATTCCAAGGCCCTATTGAGCATATATTTCAGTATTAGGTTCTGAAATGCCTCCTAAAAAGAATTAAACACCCATTAAGCCCTCATAATACTCTACTATGACTCATGAAGATGAATAATTACAACGTGATCTATCAAAATTACAATAGCAAGTGCACCAAATTTCGCTCTCGCAAAGAGCAACAAAAAATGAAATGGAAGTTTTGAATAAAGGCGTGGAAGTGAAGATGGATGGTTTTAAGAAAGGCATGGAAACTAAGATGGATGGCGTGGAAGCTAAGATGGATGGCGTGGAAACTAAGATGGATGGCGTGGAAGCTAATATGGAGGACATGGAAGAAAAAATGAAAGACAACATGGAAAACATGAAGAATGATCTAAAAGCAGACATCAAAGGTTTGACAAAGTTGATACAAGAAATTATTCCTAATGGTGAAAATATAGTAGAGGAAACTCATGATGAGAAAAAAATAAATGTTAATCATGATTTCATAAACTCTAATGTTGGATTGAAGAACCACCATATTCCAAAAATGGATATGAGGAAGTTTGATGGCAAGGATCCCGTAACATGGATACTACATATGGACAATATTTGGATCTCAATAATGTGCAAAACACACAAAAGGTATGCATTTCAACTTTACATTTAGAACAAAATACATTTGTATGGTATCGATGGCTTTTCTCCCATAAAAAAATTGTCACTTGGTCAATTTGTACAGAGGAAATGATAGCACATTATGAGGATACAAAGAGCAACACCATCTTTAGCCAATTGATAAATCTCAAACAAAAAGGTTTAGTGGTGGAGCACATTGAGGACTTCCAAAAATTGAATATAAGGGTAACTGATATTCCAGACGAACGCATGATTGATGTCTTCATAGGGACTTTAAAGGATAACATCCAACATGAAGTTCGTGTTTGGGAACCTGATTCATTGGAGAAGGCATTCAGGTTGGCAAGAAAAATTGAATGCAAAATTATGGCGACAAGGAAGCCTACCACTCACATCTATAAATATGGAAGTGTTTCTACTCCTAGACTTCCACAACCTAAAAGGTTGACAACACAACAATTGGAAGAAATAAGAGCAAAAGTTCTTTGCTACAGTTGTGATAGAAAATAAACTAAAGGTCATAAGTGCGCCGAGAAGAAATTATTTTACATAAATTGTGAAGAGGAGGAAGAAAATGAAGAAGAAACTTCAAAAGTAGAGGATATACACCAGGAAGAAACCCTAGAAGAAGAAGAAATGAGTCCGACCATATCATGTAATGCATTGGAAGGAATTACCACTCCTCAAACTCTCAAGATAGAAGGACATATCAAGAAGAAAAAGGTAATAATGTTGATTGATTCAAGTAGTACCCATAATTTTATTCATTATAAGGTATCCAAGGAATTGAATTGTTTCCTATACCCAGCACTAGAATGTCAAGTTATGGTTGCAAATGGAGAAACTATAAATTTCTCTAGAAAATGCCATAATATCAAGCTAGCCATGGGGGAATATGTATTGAATAGTCCAATGCTTTCCATCCCAATGGGAGGTGCTGATGTTGTACTAGGAGTACAATGGTTACAATATTTGGGGACGGTAACTTTTAATTTTCAAGAACTTTTCTTGAAATTTTTTTTGGAAGGGAAGGAAATTGAATTACGAGGTATTGCAGGGAATCCAGGAAAGATAATAAGGTTTAATGTCATGACAAATCTTCTGAAGAAAGAACAACGGGGTGTAATTGCACAATTATGCTCAGTAGAAGTTCCAACATCAAAATCATCTATTTCTCTAGATCTCCAAAAAGTCTTGGACATTCATTCCAAGGTGTTTGATACTCCCATTAAAGGACTCCCACCTATTCGTGATCATGATCATGCTATTAATTTGATTATGGGAAGTGTTCCTCCAAACATTAGGCCTTACAGATATCCTTATGTCCAAAAGAGAGAAATTGAACGTATGATTGTAGAAATGTTAGAGGCTGGTATAATTGAACCTAGTCAAAGTTATTTCTCTGCTCAAGTAGTATTATTGCACAAGAAAGATGGATCATGGCACATGTGTCCAGATTATAAAGAGCTCAATAAGCTCACTATTAAAGAGGTCGCTCGAACGGGCACCTTCGGTTTGGGTAGTTTCGTTCGAGGGCACCCGTATCAGTTTTTATAGGTTGTGACCACCAGGGTGCCTTGTGCACATTCGGGTGGCCCGTTTGCCATTTTTCTCCCTTGTGGAATCATTCGGTCGAGCGCGCCCTGTTGTGCCATGTGAGGTCGCTCGACTGGGCACGTTCGGTTTGGGTTGTTTCGTTCGAGGGAACCCGTATCAGTTTTTCTAAGTTCATGTGACCGCCTGAGTGCCATGTGCATGTTTGGGTGGCTCGTTTTCTATTTGCAGCTCCTTGTGGCATCGTTCAGTCTAGCGCGCGGTGTCGTGCCATCTGAGGTCGCCTGACCGGGCGTGTTCCGTTCAGGCCGTTTTGTTCGAGGGTGCCCATATCAGTTTTGCTAAGTTGTGACCGCTCGGGTTCCTTGTGCACGTTCGGACAACCCATTTTCTGTTTTCTCCCTTATGGCATATTCGTTCGGTTAGGCGCGTTGTGTCGCGCCATGTGAGGTCGCCCGATCGGGCACGTTCGGGTCGGGCCGTTTTGTTCGAGGGCGCCCGTATCAGTTTTGCTAAGTTGTGAACGCCCAAGTGCCTTATGCACGTTCGGGCAGCCCGTTTTCCGTTTGCTCCCTTATGGCATCGTTTGGTCGGGCGCGCGGTGTCGCGCCATGTGAGGTCGCCCGACTAGGTGCGTTGGGTTCAGGAAATTTCGTTCGAGGGCGCCCGTATCAGTTTTTCTAGGTTGTGACCACCAGGGTGCCTTCTGCACATTCGGGTGGCCCGTTTTCCATTTTTCTCCCTTGTGGAATCGTTCGGTCGGGCACGCCCTATCGCGCCGTATGAGGTCGCGTGACCGGGCGCGTTTGGTTCGGGCCATTTCATTTGAGGGCGCCCATATCAGTTTTTCTAAGTTCATGTGAACGCCCGAGTGCCATGTGCACATTCGGGCAACCTATTTTCCGTTTGCGCATCCCTTGTGGCATCGTTTGGTCGGGCGTGCAGTGTTGCGCCATGTGAGGTTGCCCGACTGGGCGCGTTCGGTTCGGGTTGTTTTGTTTGAGGGCGCCCGTATCAGTTTTGCTAAGTTGTGAGCACCCGAGTGCCTTGTGCATGTTCGAACGACCCATTTGCTGTTTTCTCCCTTGTGTCATATTCGTTCGGTCAGGCGCTTCATGGTGCACCATGTGAGGTCGCCCGACCGGGCGTGTTCAAGTCAGGTCGTTTCTTTCGAGGGCGCTCGTATCAGTTTTGCTAAGTTGTGACCGTCTGGGTGCCTTGTGCACGTTTGGGTGGCCTGTTTTTCATTTACTCCTTTGTGGCAACGTTCGGTCAGGTGCGTTGTGTCGTGTCGTGCGAGGTCACCCGACCAGGCGTGTTCAGGTCGGGACATTTTGTTCGAGGGAGCCCGTATCAGTTTTGCTAAGTTGTGACTGCCCGGGTGCCTTGTGCATGTTCGGGCGGCCCGTTTTCTATTTGCTCCCTTGTGGCATATTCGTTTGGTCAGGCGCGTCATGTCACGTCGTGTGAGGTCACCCGACTGGGCGCGTTCGAGTCGGGTCATTTCGTTCGAGGGTGCTTGTATATGTTTTCTCCCTTGTGGCATCGTTCGGGCGGGTGTGCCATGTCGCGCCATGCGAGGTCGCCCGACCGAGCGCATGCAGTTAGGGTCATTTTGTTTGAGGGCGCCCGTATCAGTTTTGCTAAGTTGTGACCACCCAGGTGCCTTGTGCACATTCGGGCGGCCCGTTTTTAGTTTGTTCCCCTGTGGAATATTCGTTCAGTTGGGCACACCGTGTCGCACCGTGCGAGGGCGCTCGACTGGGTGCGTTTGGGTCATGACGTTTCGTTCAAGAGCGCCCGTATCAGTTTTTCTAAGTAATTGTGACTGCCCGGGTGCCTTATGCACGTAATTCGGGTGGCCCATTTGCCGTTTGCTCCGTTGTGGCATCATTCGGTCAGGCGCCTAACCCATTTAACCCCCTAAACCATAAACCTCTAAACCCCTAACCTATTTAACCCCTAAACCCTAAACCTCTAAACCCTTAACCACTAACCCTTAAACCCTTAACCCCTAACCCATTTAACCCCCTAAACCCCTAAAACCCTAACTGCATTGGTGCCTTGTGCATGTTCATGCAGCTTGTTTATCGTTTTTTTTTAGGGCGGCCGCCCAAACTCGTTTGGGTCGGGTCGTTTCTGTTGAGGGTGCTTGCCCAAACGTGTTCGGGTCGGGTCGTTTTGGTTGAGGATGCCCACCCAACGCATTTGGGTCGGGTCGTTTCGGTTGAGGGTGGCCGTATCAAAATTTCTAAGTTGTGACCACATTAATGCCTTGTGCATGTTCATGCAGCCCATTTGTCGTTTCGTTTGAGGGCACCCACCCAAACCCGTTCGGGTCAGGTCGTTTCGATTGCCACATAGAGTCTTGACTCTTGCTAAGTCACAAGTTATTGATATATTTAACACATGCGCTATTTTAGATACTCTTGTTGTTATAGTGGCAACCACTAGGTTAGATCATAGATCTTGCCCAAATTACTCCAACAAGTTACTGATTAACCATGGTTTTAAAAAATTATAAACTTTTCTAGTTGGCCTGATTTGATGATATTATAAAAAAAATAAGGCTTGCATTGTCCCCCTTCTGATAAGGTTTATAGGTAGGTGCCCCCCATGAGTGGGACCCACTTGTAGGTGTATCTTTTTATGTTTTGGCCCTTGCTAAGTCACAAGTTAGTTGTTATGTTGTGCGTTGTTGGTATTATCTTAGGGGTTACATTGGCAACCAACCAGATACTACTGAGATAATCACAACTAGTTACAAATTCTTCTAGATTTTTTTGTCTTTTTTGAACATCTAATATTTTTTAATTCAAGGAGCAATAGCTTGAATTATTAGAATAAGGGTTTGACACTTTCACTACCTAGATTCAAATCCCAACAAAACATTTAGCTCATTATAACATGGCTAAAAAATAGACATTACTTGTAATTGTGTTTTTAGATGTCTCAACCTTTACTATATCGTACATTTTTTAAGATTAAATATTAATTTTCAAATTATTAGCATTAGCTTAAAGGTTATAATGAACATCCACATAATCCACCTTAAAAAAAACTTTCAATATCCACTATTCCATCATTAGATCTTACGTAGATAATCCTTACTCATTTTTTTAAATTTAATTTAAAAATATATATATATAATATTCCTATCTAATTTTAACTTAAAAATATCAATTTTACTTTTTATTATTTTAAATATTTATTTTATTATTTTAAATAATTGGAAAAAGAAAAATTTCATAATACATTTAAATTATTACATAAATAAGTGATTTTTTTCTACATAACCAAAACAATGGTCATATACATAAGGACACCTAATTATGATTATCATATGTGGGCTCCTTTGATTGGGTTAACGATACCTAATAACATATGTTGGCTCTCGATTGGGTTGAATTTGAAGCCCCTAGGAAATTAATTAAATCATTTCCCTCTCCCTTTGACTTTTTACACAGCCTTATATATGTCGTGGTTAAAATTGGAGATTATATAATTCAAATTTGGAAAATTTGGCGCTCGTTTTTTACTCCCCCGTCTAATTTTTAAATTCAATATCAAAATTCGTTCGTTCTCGACTTTCCCCTCCATCTGGTTTTAATTTTAAAAATCGGGGTCAAAATTCAATTTCCTCTTTGCCCCTCGTTCATTATTGTTCACAACCATCCATTTCGAATACCAGTTGACGAGGGCAAGATAGATAGAATGAAGAAAATGTCTCTGGTTCGCACGAAGAAGGAGTGGGGCAGTGACAATGGGAAAACAATGGTTGATCGTCCTGCACCTTCTTCTCCAACAACATTACCACTCGGCCACATGAAACCCGTCACAGGTCATCACAAATCCGTGGAACTTAGCGGAGGCACATCCCAGCAGAAGGAAAACAATCTCTTCTTTTATCTCTAAAACCTGGAAAACCCTATTTCCTGATAATCCCTAATACCTGGAAAGCCCTAAGCCCTAGTCTTTCTTAGTGTTTCCCTACTCCTTACAACTTAGAATATGAGGGTTTATGTATAGTAGATCCGCTGGCAGGGATGGCTTGTTTCCATTCATACTTCCTTATGTTCTGCTAGAGAAGACCATGGATGATTTATTGGGTTTTCAAAGGGATTAAGATTCAGCAGGTGAGTTTTCAAAAATCAGGTATTTGCTTAATTATCTCAGTCATTCTTTTAACAATGTTTGTTTTGCTTTCTTCTGTTGTATGTTGTATATATTCGATACTTTATAATATTTTATTTTTTTGTTCTGGGTACAACTTCTATATTCTAGTGGGGGTTTAACATCTGGTGATATTGGTGGTTTGGGAGGCTCCCTTGGGTAAAGGTTGGGAGGCAGTGGAGGTTATGGAGGATTTTCAGGTTCGTCCCTTCCTGAATCTGTTTTAATGGTAAGTTTCTTTTGATAAAAGTTATTAGATCTTAACTGAATTAAGGTTCCATTTTTTAAGTTGTTTCTATACGTTTATCTTTAATACTTTAGATATTTCTGTGCATGTGCTACAGTGTTACCCTTCTTGGATAAGACAACATTTTTCCTCTACACTATTGGCTTTATTATTATTCTCTTTCCATTCTGCAAGTGATTCAGAGAGCTTGCAAATGTATATTTCTTTCATTCTTTTCAAATTTGGTTTTGAACTTTCAATTTTTCTGTTCTGCTAATTATACAATGTTTGTTATGTGTTATTTTTTCAATCTAACATGAACAGTATATGTTTGTGCATTGTATGTTTAGTGGTACTTGCTAGCTTCAATCCTACACGATATGTTCTAAGTTCCTACTATGGCTAGAAGCGTTCAAAGGGAACCATTTTTATAAATAACCACTACCTGAGCTGGAATTGTAGCTGATATGGGAACGACCAATGGGTGGTATGAAAATTTAGCCACGTGTAGCTCTTTGTAAAGGTGCTAATTTTCATCTCAATCACCTGCAATAGTTAGCAGAATTGTGTATAAACTGAATGGATACTTGGTAGTTTTCTGAGTTTGGTTTTTCATTTTGCTGGAGTCCATTCTTGGAAATTAATAGATTATTTTTTCCATCTTCTGTGGCAAGCTCTCTCTTTCTCTGACCTGCCATTTTCTGCCTTTTTCATTAGTGAATTTCATGTGCAAATTCTCAAGTTGATTTAACAGAAATGGATGTGGATTTTCTAGTGAAATCAACAATTGGAAGACATTTAACTTTCTATCGAGATCCATTTTAAACACTAACGAAATGTGATATACAGATGATATCCCGTGTTTAATTTTTTTTTTAAATTGTTTGGCAGCCATTCCAGTCCAAAAACACTGTGGACATGATCCATAAGCTTAAGAACCAATTTTTTTGAATCCACATACATCAGCCATTGACTTTTGCAGATTGCGAGAAAGAAATACAGTGTAGCTGATGTTGGACAGTTAAGGCCCAAGAGAGAGTGAATATGGAATCTGAAATAGCATATGAGCATATCCAAAACTATGACAGTAGAGTATTTATAAAAATTTTCATCATCTAGTGCATTAAAGAGTCTAGCTAACTTAACCATTATTAAACAAATTACAAAGAACTCTTCCAACTAGCTAGTGAATATGACCTAGGGAATCTGAGAAAAGATGTCATCAAGTTTACAGCTGATCAAAAATACCACCATGGTTGTGCATTTCATGGTTGATATGTTGTACATGTGGTTTGCATCCAGTTGCCTGCTTCAGGAGATTATAAAGTATGAAATTTAAACAATAGGGATGACAATGTTATATTCTATATTTCCATTTTAAACACTAACGAAATGTGATATACAGATGATACCCCGTGTTTATTTTTATTTTTTTTAATTTTTTGGTAGCCATTCCAGTCCAAAAACATTGTGGACATGATCCAGAAGCTTAAGAATGAAATTTGTTGAATCCACATACATCATCCATTGAGTTTTTGCAGATTGCGAAAAAGAAATATAGTGTAGCTGATGTTGGACGGTTAGGGCTCAACAGAGAGTGAATATGGAGTCTGAAATAACATATGAGGATATCCAAAACTATGACAATAGAGTATTTATAAACCTTTTCATCAGCTAGTGCATTAAAGAGTCCAGCTAACATAACCATTATTAAACAAATTACAAAGCACTCTTCCAACTAGCCAGTGAATATGACCTAGGGAATCTCAGAAAAGATGTCATCAAGTTTACAGCTGATAAAAAATACCACCATGGTTGTGAATTGCATGGTTTATATGTTGTACATGTGGTTTGCGTCCAGTTGCTTGCTTCAGGGGATTATAAAGTATGAAATTTAAACAATAGGGATGACAATGTTATATTCTATATTTCCATTTTAAACACTAACGAAATGTGATATAAAGATGATACCCCATGTTTATTTATTTTTTTTAAATTTTGGCAGCCATTCTAGTCCAAAAACACTGTGGACATGATCCAGAAGCTTAAGAACCAAATTTTCTGAATCCACATACATCAGCCATTGAGTTTTATAGATTGCGAGAAAGAAATATAGTGTAGTTGATGTTGGATAGTTAGGGCAACAGAGAGTGAATATGGAGTCTGAAATAACATATGAGAATATCAAAAACTATGAAAATAGAGTATTTATAAACATTTTCATTAGCTAGTGCATTAAAGAGTCCAGCTAACATAACCGTTATTAAACAAATTACAAAGCACTCTGCCAACTATCCATTGAATATGACCTAGGGAATCTTAGAAAAGATGTCATTAAGTTTACAGCTGATCAAAAATACCACCATGGTTGTGCATTGCATGGTTGATATGTTGTACATGTGGTTTGTGTCCAGTTGCTTGCTTCAGGAGATTATAAAGTATGAAATTTAAACAATAGGGATGACAAAGTTATATTCTATATTTCCATTTTAAACACTAACGAAATGTGATATACAGATGATACCGATTGCAGATAGTGTTTCATTGTAATCAAAGGGCCTCTAACAGTCGTGAACCTTAGTAACTGTATTCTTCGTTAGAAATTTCAGTATGAAACCGCCTAACTTTCTGACATCACAACTATCAAGTCAATTTGTTATGACATAAGCTTCATTTCTTGCAAATATTGGAGAATTAAAAAAAAAAAAAAAAGCGTTACTCATATTTAACTGTCTCTAAGTAATCAACCGTGAAATTTATGTTAAAGAAACTCAGCACATAATGAAATTGCAGTATACAAATCTCAAAATTGGAAGATTTAATTACCTACAAGGACTGGAATCAGCTTGGCACACTATAAAACAAAAGTAGGCAATAAATCAGCAGCTGTTTAATTTTTTTTAAAATTTTTTATCAAAGCGTCGGAAGACCGATGCCTTCAAAGTGTCGGAAGAGCGACATATTCAAAGCATTGGTAGAGCTACACCTACAAAGCGTCGATAGAGTGACACATTCAAAGTGTTGGTGTAGGAAAACATAGACTATTCAAAGCGTCGGAAGAGCGACACTTTCAAACCGTCGGTAGAGCGACACCTACAAAGCATTAGTAGAGCGACACCTTCAAAGTGTCGGTTTTGTGACGATTTAAAAGTGTGGTTAGCCATAGAGTCGATATTGCGACAGTTTACGAACGTCGGAAGAGCGACAGTTTATAAATGTCGGAAGAGAAACGTTCAAAACGTCGGACCGCATATCGTCGGAATTGCGACAGTTTACAAACGTCAGAAGAGCGACGGTTTTGAAAACGTCGGAAGAGCGACGGTTGTTTGGAAATGTCGGAAAAAGTGTTGGTATTGCGACACTTTGGCATAGTGTCGAAATTGCGACATAATGGCTAACCACGTTTTGTCCAGCCTCAAACTATCGCTCTTGCGACGACTATGTGTCGGAATAGCGACGAAGTGGCCGTCGAAAATTGGGCCAAATTTTCTAGTGTGGCTTCACAGATGCAGATTGGGTAGGGAGCCCAATGGACAGAAAGAGCACATCTGGATGGATATTCAGTATCAGGTCTACAGCAGTTTCTTGGTACAGCAGGAAACAGAGATCTGTGGCACTCAGTTCAGCGAAGGCCGAGTACATGGTAGCAAGTTTGGCTACATGTGAGGCTATATGGATGAGGAAGATCCTGGTTGCATTGTTCGGTTCACACTTAGATCCTACTGTGATATATTGTGATAATCAGAGTTGCATTAAACTCTCGATTAATCCAGTATTTCATGATAGATATAAACACATTGACATCCGGTATCATCATATCAGAGATTGTGTGCAGCGGAAGATCATGTTACTTTCATACATTCCCATGGAGGATCAAGATGCAGATATCTTGACGAAGGCGCTCACCAGGAGAAAATTCAAATACCATAGAGGCATGATTGGGGTGGCAGATAATCCCTATCTTGTTGAGAGGGAGTGTTGAGATTGCAACAAGATGATGAGCTTAGTGAAAAGAGTCACCTTCACTAAGTGGGCCCGCGGGCTATTTTTGGCGCAAAGTCTATTTTTAGACATGTTGATCATATTCTATGAGTTCCAGGATGTTATTTGTGGATGGTTGGTCAAGTTCGAAAAATAGATGGACTTCTATTTTTAGACATATTGGGCGTAATCTATTTTTAGATTTCCAGTCTAAAAATAGATATGTCGAATATTATTAGCTCTTAATAATATTTGGACTCTAAACATTATCTTATTATCTTGGAGAACTTCAGTTAAGTGTACAGATGTGGCATAGGAGTTGACAGAAGGAATTACGCTATTCCTGAGGGTTAAGTGGAGCTATTTCATGGAGACTTCAGTTAGAACTCATGTGACAGAGTTTAGTGGAGTTGTAGAAGTAGTTGGTGGAGTTGTGTTCAGTTTAACCTAGTTAGACACAGTTGAGCTAGTTGTATCTAGTCTAACTGATTGATACACTAGTGAGAGTGGTGTGAATTAATTATTAATTAATTCACTAAATATTAACTCATTAATCAACTGAATAATACATCAGTTAACTACGTGCATGGACAGTTTCAGTGGAGACCAGTGGAGAGGTAGGTGAAAGAGCAAGTTGACTATCAGTTGTGACTATAGTGATGCATTGATTGCATCCAACACAGAGTAGAGTTGCCAATGAGGATTGTGTGAGCAAGGCTGGACCAATTCGAGTTCATTCAGAGCCATTCTTCAGCAGGGATTGCGCAGTAGAGGCAGGCTAGTAGGTGGCAGAGATCGGTGCATGGATTTGCTAGATCAGGACCTGATTAGTGTGTAGCGATTGTATTGTACTGAGAGCTTGTGTGAAGCTTTGTATGAGGATTGTTACATGATCTCTATGACATATATTATATACAGATAGTTGGGGTTTTTAGCTTCAGGCTTTCCTGTTAAAAACTGTGTTCATATGTGTGAATTTATATGGTTTCAATGTGTGCATGAAATTGATTTAATTTCCGCATATGATGATCAATAGTATAAGAGATTCTGTATTGTGCATGAAGTCAAATAGTGTATGATCAGGAGAATATTGGATATATAACGCATTAGTTATATAATTTATACAGAGGCCACATGGTGTCTAATGAATGGAGACAAAAAAGGATTAAGGAACCAAAGGGGAAACATCGTGGTAGATTTAAATCAATGAATAATGCAGGAGATGCTTTGATGAGGTTATATTCAATTATTTACAGAACATCAAGGTGGAATGTAGAGGAGTCAAAGATTTTGTAAGGGTAGATCCAAAATTTGCGGAGAAGTATGTCATAATGTCAAGTAACCACATGCATTTTAAGTTGAACTATGTGTAATAGGGATCACTAGACAAAACTTTGGGTCCTTTTGCATGGAGAGAAATGATGCATCAACATTTCAGAGAATAAATGTTGTTAGAATTGGCATTGCATTTAAAATAAGCTTCCAATGTTGAAAAAATTTGACCTTCACTTTATCGTAGCCTAAATTTATGGGAACTTCATATTGAAAGATTTAATTTAGCATTGGAACCTATTATTAGTGGTGATATTATGAATTCCTAGGTTAAATTATTCATTATACTTTCCTTATTTGATGAGTGAATATTTTACAAATTTATGAATCTTTTTCAAATTTTGTATTCGTATAAGAAACATAAGACAAAGAAATTTTGTAAGTGACGGGAGAATAAGAAAATTTTATATGTAGTAAAAAAATCACGGTCACATAATAATATTTTGTTAGATAAATTCCATTGAAAATTTCTCTTAATGACTGGACAATCTAGCCCTCTGTTTTGCCCATTTAATGAATCTGCTTTTCCCTCCTGGATATGTTCTTTAATCTCCAACCCCAACTTAAAAGGTTATATGAATTCATTTTCGACCCAATAAATAATACTTCTATTGTCATTTCCAAGGTATGTTTTGCAAGGTGTTCCTTTTGGACACTATCAACGAATCCACAATCCTCAAACCTCAAAACACTATCAGCATGTCTTTGCACCTCTTGGTGCAGATTCTAGTATAATTATAAAGAAAAAGTGAATGATAGGAAAAAGGAAAATAGAGGATTTTTTTTCATTAATTCATTCACAAGTTATTTGCAAGTCCATAAATATTTAATTTGATATACATTTTTGAGTTACAATATTAAATTTGTAAATGTCAATATGCCCTAGAGATTTATTTTAGCCTATAGCAAAGCACCCTTTTTGCATCCTAGAAATATAGAACCTTATTATTTGAATTATAACTCCTATACAACCTTAATTATTCCATATTACATTTATGTGAAATTTAGGAAGAAATAACACTACTTCTGTAACAAATACTATCTAAAGATACATAACATTTAAATTCATTAACCATGTACAATTAAAGAAGGAATCACAAAACATAGATAAATTACCTATTTGTGTGAAAAAGAAGAAGAAGGCCAACAAACTTGTTGATACCATGCAATTTCCACCCAACCATAGGATATTGATTGCAAAATTTCCATCCCTTAGCTAGCCTAGGATACCACTAGGGTGAAGTATGACATATGAGACACTAAAATCAACATGTATGGAATTTAAACGGGGGAAATTCTCACCGCCAAGTTTGATAAAGGAAGAGCAGCTCCAGGAACCCACATTACCTACCCCTCATAACACAAGAAGGACTTCCTTATATACTAATTAGTCCCTGAGAGGTCCCTCCTTTGAAATATTTTCAATGAGGATGTAGAAAGGTCCAGTTGATGTCACAAAACTTATTGCATATTTTCCTTATTTTCTAACCCTTTCCAGAAGTATATATAATTATTTTCAAGGCTTGTTTGATCCATATGATCATAGAAATTTGTTTTCTACTATTTTCCTTCCTCTCAATTAATCTTTTCTTGTTGTTTCTCTTAGCCTCCTTTCTCCCTTTCAGGTTTCCCATGCATGAATGTGACTAATATATGTTTCTCCCACTACTTATTCAAAAATATAGGGGAGACACATTACTAAAGTATAAGAGTGGTGGCTTAAGTCTAGGAAATGGTTTTCTCCACTACTCATGGCTTAAATAAGGTGAATATGGTAAGCTAGGATAGATAGAAAGGACATGGGACTTTTAAACATGAAGAAATCCCTTAGACCCCTTGGCCATTCCTATTTATGGTATCATAGTCTATATATGCACTCATGGTCTGTCGATCGTGATCATCTTTATGAACTACATAAATAAAATAATTACAATATCCAAAAGGAAAAAATTGGAATATTACACTTTATATGTAATCAATACCTCTAAGAACTAAAGATAACCATTTTCTTCAACCTCCATAGTAAACTTGATGTGTTCGAACTAGTTGTGTAGGGTTTGTTGAATGAAATTGTTTAGCCCCTCCTCACCATGAGGCCACTTTTCATCAATGTCATTGGAAATCGTTACTCACCATTATGGATTAAATTAGAACACATATAGATTTGTTAGATATGGTATAATGTGTTATTAGTAATAATACTTTTTGTAGAAGTATGAAAACAAGAGAAAAATGTATTGAAACTAATAGACAAACCTATTCCCCATTAGATATAAGGGCAGAGTCCCTTTCTGAGTTATGTGGCCACTTCATCCCACTTGAGAGGTTGTCTATACAAATCACATGCTTTCTAGGAATGCATTCACATTTCTTGTGTTAGCCATCAGTATTTTTTACATGTTAGTGATGACTATATCTACAGCTGAGTTTTCTAGAAACTGATTTCCTTATGTCAATATGTCATCTAAAAAACCCTCATAAAAAATTTTCTCCCTTCTACTTTTCAGTCCACCCATGTCAAAATCAAAACCTCATTATCACTATCCTATCTAGCTTTAGCCCTATTTGTCTGCCCATCAGCTCCAAAAGAAAAAGTCCAAGTCTGTTGCAAAAGTCTCCCCTATGTTAGGAAGTGGCGCTTTAAGACATTTTACCTTTGGCAATCATCAAAAAGCCAAAAAGCCTCCATCTGCTACAGACCAACCATGACTGACCTCCCACTCTGCAAATGAAATTGACAAACAATTCTAAGTCGCGCCACTCACACCCCCTAGGTCTCAGCACTGCTTAAAACACAGTCTCAAGCTGATTATTAGGTGTTTCACAGTGTTTTATGGATTCTGCAAAGAACAGGAAATATAACTTCATCTCAGGAGGAAATGCTTGAATCTACAGTTAGAAGAACAGCTGCTTCTAAATGTAACATGAGCCTGAGATATATCTGCAAAACAGAGAGCCACTCATCAAGACCTTGCATTTTCATCCAGCATGAAAATCACAGTAAGAGAAAGACACCACTGTCACAGCAAACTGGTAAATTGTCGTGACCCAGAACCTCCTTCACTTACAAGCAAAGGGTTAGGGCGCCTCCTTCATCTACAAGCAGAGGGCGCTGGCTAGTATTGACTTAAAGGATTGCAGAAGCCCAGGTTTGCCTTTTACTAAACAGTGAAACAACAACTCCAGGTTTTCTGAGTGAGCGATGATCATAACAGGGATAGAGTCTGAAATATGCAAGTTCAAAGGAAAGCAGAGTTTGGTTTGATAAAAGGAGGTCATTTGAAGTCTTCAAGTCATATGAATTGTTAAACTTTAGCAAGGCATGTCATTAGTAAAAATTCCAATCATAAGCAGCCTGCTTGTCCACAAGATCAAATTGAAGAGGTGCTGACAAAACATGTCATTACACAGGCAGAAGAAAAGCTGTTGGTTTTTCAAAGGGTGCTGACCTCCATAGTCACAGATATTATCTTTCAAAATTTTTCATGAATTGACTAAAGCAAATGATGACATTTCAGTCACCCTCAGAGCAGTGCAGGAAGACAGTGACACTTTGGCTAGGGTTTTTCTGAAACACAGTGATGATTGCAAGCGGAAGTGCTAGTATTGATGTTTTTCAAGTTGTTTGCTTACCATCACATCCAAGGAAAATCTGTGTCAAACAGATTTGTCAAACAATCTTCAGATACTTTGCCTAGTGAAGGGCCTCCTTCGTTCATGAGCAGATGGCCAAGGCATTGGATGTTTTTGAAAACTGATTGGTCAAAAGATGCAGTAAAAAGAGACAATGAAAGAAGGCAAAAGTCTGTACACAGGTAAAAGATAGTGTTTATGATTCAAATATATTGTTTTTCCTATCCATAGGAAAATGTCTGTCAAACTATACCTATAGTGGACAAGAGACAATATTGACTGTGTAGGCCATTGATACGAAAAGGGCGGTTTCCTTAGGGGAAGAAGCCACACAGTTACCTCACTGTCACATGCCAAGAAGTTTAAAGGGAACTCCTCTTAAGTAAACAGAGAAATATAGTTTGAATGGATGCAACCAAAAATGGCACTTACAATCCAAAGAGAAGCCTATAAATCACCAAGAAGGTAAAACAGTGAACAGAGTTGAGCTATGGAATGGTTCTATTACAAAAAGGTCAATACACTAGTCAAAGCAAAATGATAATTGTGTATCAAAGAACCCCGTTTTTCTTGCTTCACAAGCTTATCCTTTCAGATATACACCCAAGATGGACATGGTGAATAGGTATACAATTTTATGAATAGGAAAAAGGAGTTTGTTTTGATAAACTGTCACTGTTTAAATGATTTAAAACAAACACAATTTTTCATCATTCCGAAGGACAGATATAGCGCAGATGATACACCTATAAGCAAGAAAGTATGTTGAAAGGGTGAGATTTTCTTAGATCAAGTCCAAGAAGACCAGTAAACTTGGCACCTGCTGTAGATAAAGGTTGAAGAAGCTATCAAAGACCAAGGACTGTCAAAGCAAGTTGACAAAACAAGCCCTGTCCTTCAGAAACAAACCAGTATTCAAGCATTCTCTTGACAGTGTTAAAGAGGGGTTGTTTTACATCATAAATATTACCAGCATCTTTAAAACATTGGCAAAGATGATTTGGAAGATATGGAAATATTTTTCAAAGTGAGAAGTTCGGTGTTAAAATGTCACCCAAAGAACAAAACCGGAAATCACTTTTCAAACACCGGTGCATAAGTGAGACAAGGTTCTGGATTTTTAAGCCATTTTTGTTTTTATAAAGAGGTTCAGGTATGAGATGCACCGAGGATATTCAAAAGGATCAAAAAGACTGTGAAAAATTTGCAAAAAAGCCAAACCAAAATTCCACTTTACATTTAAAAACAAAGTGACCGTTGAAGAATTTAAAGTGACGTATTAAGGAGTGAGGTCGAGGGTGATTTTATCATTTTCAAACTGCAAACAAGAGCTCTGTGCCGCCCTCAGCATCGAAACAACAAATTTCGGGTCAATTTGCAGAGTTTTGCACTGTTAAACACAGCGCGACGTGCCTGGAAACCCGCGCGACGCGCCTAGGAGCGTGTTTGCACTTGCGGTCAGTGTTGGCGCCGACTGCCCGACCCGACAGGCCACCCGAGAAATTGTTGCGCGTCGTGCTTGCCCTGCAGAGTGCCGCGCTAATCTTGAGGACCTCCGGTGCTATTCCAGCCCTCTCAAAGGATTTTTTCATCAAATTTGGAGGTATTTCCACACGTTTTTCTCCCTCGATTTCAAAAGATTGTTAAGTGGCATGAAAGTTTAAAATCAAACTGTGGTGTGAAATGAAAGGGTGGAACAAATCTATTGAGGTAGACCTTGTTTATATATCAAACATATATGCTAAGAAAGCTGTCTAGCAAGGTCAAGATCAAATTAAAGGGTGGCTTTTCCTAGATTATTTGATATATCACCATACCTGGCAAATGATTGTACTATAAAAATGCCCATAGTTTGAAGCTATGTTTGAAAGGTAAATTCACTGCTGAGGGTGCCTATAGAAAGAACCGAGTGTTAAACTTCTTCAGATTTTTCATTATCACACCATACAGGACTCTTGAACCCTGTCACCTTTTCAGAAAAACGGTGTTTTGACTGTATGATTGTTCAAAGTATGAGACTGTGATAAGATGCTAGTAATGTTATTTAGGGCACCTACAGGAAAAGGCTGGTATTGAAACTAAGAGCAGCCTGTTTCATCTTCAAAACCTGTGTTTTAGCTTAAAGCGAGTTTGTTGGTGCAAGATCTTTGACTACCACCTCAAAGGAAACCTCTAAAGAGTTAAAAGGAGAGTTTGTTATAAAGAGACAGGGTTTAGGCCTAAAGAGAAACATTTCACACTGTCCTCAAGACATTGCCACATTATTAAAACAGTGAAGTGCACTCAAAAAAAGGGGTTTTTGACAAATGGATGTTTATAAGTTGAAAGACCACAGGGTAAGGTTGCTCCTGCTCCTCATACAAAGACAGTTTTCACTGTGCAGCTGCTTGATTGGCTTTGGATGTTCATGCTTGTTTGATAAGCAGATGTCAGGTGGAACAAAGGATTTTTTCTACAAAGGCTAGGGTCACATGTATAAAGAGCCATTGATTGTTTTGAAAAGAGGAAATTCACATAGCTTCTGCCTAAAAACTTTGTAATCTTTTAAAGATCTGTCACCTTGGCCCAGGATTATATCAGTGACTATTTAAATTGCATTAAGGGTTGTTTTCACATATGCCAGTTGGTTGACTGTTGGCACACTTAGACAAGGCGGGTTTGGGATAGTTGGAAGATACAATATTGATCCAAGATACAAAGATGTGTTGATTAACTTCCAAAGATCACCAAGCAGGGAAACTTTGACATTGTATACATCCTGTCTCATACAGTCTGCCCTTCTTTTCACTGTGTTATTTCCTACTAAGAATCTGTTGACAGAGATATTCTAAAGGTGAACAGAACATTTTCTAAAGACAACAGAGGTTGTGTATTCAAAGAAACATTGTTGCAAACCATCCAAATCACATTGTTTATCTGTCCAAGCAACATATTGACAAAATTTGACTCTAACAGGGCATTTTACACACAGTGAAGGCAGTTTGCCTCTTCCAAAGCATATTCAGGTCAAAATGCCTCCAAGGCAAGACAACAGGAGTGGTCCGCACAAAATATATGAGCCTATCTCTACGGAAGAGGTTAATGCTCATCCATCTTCCCTTTTCAACTTCCATGAAGTAGGCTGCCTAGAGTTTTGCCAGAAAGTACAAGAAGTCAAGAGTTTTTCGCCATTAACACACTTGTGCGCCCTGAGATTCAAAGAAAAACACTTCCAAGTGGCGGGTCTTGATTTCAAAATTTCTCCAAGGTATGTGTCCAAAGCCACCAAGATCCCGTATCATGGCGAAAAATGGTTTAAACAAGCTCATCTTGACTTAGAGGATTACAAACCTTTCATCAAGCCTGAACATAGAGAGGCTGTCACTGCTATTTTCCCTGTTTCATATCTCCTTGACAGCTATGCTCCGCTTATGAAAGTCATAATGAAATATTTCACTTGTGAAGGGAGGTTTAATCAAATTTATGCCTACCATGTCCGCTTATTGATGCATTTTACCAGAAGAAGGCAACTAAACCTCCCTTATTTTTTGTTCAAAAGCATAGAAAAGATGGCATCTACTGTACAAAAGAAGGTCCCACCTCAGCAAATCCCTTCTCTTTTTCATCATTCTTTGATCAAGATTATCTTCCTATACCAGCTAGAGAAAAAAGAGGTTCCATGGGATTTATTCATCAGCCATCCAGACTTCTCTACTGTTCCTCCTGTTCATGTGTCTCCCACTCAGCCTATCCATCGCCCGGTACCTTTGTCCAGTAGGCCTACTCCTAGAAGGCTCAGAATGACTACTGGACAGCCAAGTCAACAGGAGGAAGGAGAGGGCAGTAAACAGCAGCAAGAGGAAAGGGATGAGAGACAGCAGCAGGTAGATGATGAAGGACAGCAGGTCCATGATGAGGAACAACAACAAACAGAAAGTGAAGGGCAGTAGGTCCATGATGAGGGTCATCAGCAGTTAGATGTTGAGGAACAGCAGCAAATAGAAAGTGAAGGACAGCAGGTCCAAGATGAACAACAACAGTTACAAATTGATGAACAGCAACAGGTCCAAGATGAGCAGCAGACAACAGTTGAAGAACAGCAGGTTGGGCAGGAAATTGAGATACCTCCTGAGCCACAAATTGGACAAGACATTGATGAAGAACAACAAGCTAATGTTGGCGAACAGGGGCAGCCAAGTGAACAGCCAGGAGAAGATATCCAGCAGCCAATTCAAAAAGATGTCAAAGGTAAATCAGTTGTTACTCCTCCTCTCAAAATAACAAAGCTCAGCACAGCAAGGAAAAGAGGGACTAAAGCTGCCACCCTAACAGTGACAAAGATTGTTCCTAGCAAGAGGAAATCACCCAAAAGGACACCTTCTAGCATGCCAAGGAGGAAAAGCGCCAGATTGGCTTTCAAAGGTAAAAGCAAAGTTGGAGAAAGTACAAAGCATGGAGGTGAATTAGCTGTCATCACTATCCAAAGCGATGACAGTGATAATGAGGCTCGCCTTCTCAAAAACCTCCTAATTCATAAAGAGGGACAAATTGAGGCATTAGAGGAGGATCTTCAAAGGGTAAGGAACTTCAACCACTTCTTAGAGATTCAAAACAAACAAATGAATGTGCACACAGCTGTTCATGAGGCATGGGCGATTAAGTATAAGAAAGAGGCAGCTAGGGCGCAAGCGAGAATAGAAGAACTCATTGGTGAGTTTGATGATGAAGAAGAGGAAGACCAGCCTAGGCGGAAGTGGCCTAGGACCATCGGGCTTAGAAGAGCCTTAGAAAAGCAGAGAGCAGAAGAGCAAGCCCAGCTCCAAGCCTTTCCTCTCACTGCACTCCTTGAGCAGGAAATTGAAGAAAACAAAGAGGCTTGGCTTGAAAGAGCTAACAAGCATTTGGAAATGAAGCTTGAGAGGGCGAATAGAGATTTAGAGCTGCAGAGGAAGAGGACACACCACTTCCAAAAGCTGAATCAGTTTGCCCGACGCAAACTAAAGGCAGCACAAGAGAAATTGAAGAAGGTAAAGGGGAAGCGCCTAGCACGGAAAGAAGGGAAAAGCATATCAGCCCTTGATGTTTTGGCCTCAGCTTCGGAGCATGTTGCTATGGACCCTTGAGGGTCATGCATGCCAATTTTGGGCCTTTTTCGGCAACTTTTTGTTTTTTGGCATTTTTTGGGTTTTTGGTCGAAAACTCATAATTTCTCCATTTCAGTTTGAGGAGTTGTCAAGGGAGGAGAATGATACCGATGGATGCCATAATTCTATGAGCAGGTCACCAGCGATTTTCAGAGCATTTGGAGATCATTCGCCCCCTCAAATTGGCGAAAAACGCTCGCTTTTTGCACATTCTGCCCGCCATACAGCACTCTGCTATTTCCTGGTTTTTTGCACACAGGTACAGTTTTGGGGAACTTTCAGGCATCAGATTGAGATGATTTCAGTTGCGCTGGAAAGTAGACACAGAGAGCTTTTCAACGAGCTATCATGAGCCTCGTTTCGACACCGGGAAGGCTGCCAATTGCCTCCAGCAAGTCAGGGGACCTTTTTTAGACATAAATATGAAGTATTTTTGTAATTTTTGAACCTCAAAAATCTGCTTTTCCCAAATGTGCGTTTAGCTATTTTTATACTTTGGAAATGATGTAAAGTCAATATAATTTCCGTTTTTAGCAGTTTTTTAGATATTTTATGGGATATTTTGTGCCTTGGGCTTTGCAAAGCCTCAAGGACAAGTTTAGATATTTTGACTTGGCCAATGGGATATCTAGTTGCTCCATGAGGTTTTCCTCCCTCAAGCCTATTTATTCCATGGGTTTCATTGTAAATCAGAGGCTGAACTTGAGAGAAGAATCAATATATTGGTCATATGAGCTTTGAAGAACATACTTGTGTTATGATTTTTGGACTGCCTCTTGGATGCTTTTGATGAAGGATGAAGGATTGGTGATGGATTCCATGACATGGTAGAATGGTATAGTGTTTCTTGCTATGTTTTTGTCTTCTAGTTTTCATTCATAATACATGCTTCTTGATGCTATAGATCAGTAGAGATTGATTTTGAGATATGCCCATGGAGGCACCTCAAAATTCCTGAATCTTCATAGCTTGATGTTTTCTTCTTCCTTAGTTATGCTAAAGAATTCTTAACTGCTCTTTAGTAACTTAAGGATATTGTTTGCTAAGTTTTATTTACAAGTTATATGTATGTTGAGTAGGATGTATGGTGTACCATGCCTACCTATAAGCTGTCCATAGTTCTGTCCATAAAACTTTCTCTTTGACTGATTAGTTGATCATCTTGTTGAACCAAGGAGGCCTAGTCCCGATCTAGCCCTTTGCCTAAAACTATGAAAGCTTGTTTGTCAAAGTGCCCAATAACTTAGAGACTATGGTTAGGCGTTCCGGCATAGTTTTATGAGTTGTTAGTCTATCTTATGTGTTTTCCCCAAAGTCTGATAGCCATTTCCCGAAGTTAGAGGGTCTTATACCTCTATGCATGGCTGGAATGTTTGATTTCTGTGTATAAATTAGCTCATAGTTACATCTAGCATGATTAATGGCTTTCTATAACATGTTTATGTCTGCTATCAACTAATTACACTTGAAATCCCTCGTCTTTCACAAGCTTGATGTCCATTTACCCCATTCTGCCCAAAGATCCCTTCTACCGTGAATCAAATCGGCCCTACAACAACCTTGCATCATCATCTCATAGCTTCCTTGACCTGTTTGACCCCATAGCCCAATTGATCTGACTTCTTGTTATCCATTTTTACATCTTTGATCAGTTTTATCCCTCACAAACTTAAAAACCAAAAATCAAAAACTCACTTCATAACTAGCCTAATATCAGAACACCATAAGCGAACACACCGATATCTTTTACATTTATAGAGAGAGCCCTCTCTGAGTCCAGGAAGGCTAGGTCCTCGGGCTCCAAAGCTTGGTTTGATGTTACATCGTCATTTGGCTCGCCAATCGGCCAAATCACGGGACCCTAACATCTTGATCAAATCCTAGGAGTCATAATTTCTTGCATTGGGAGGGACCAACACTATTAATTGTGAAATGGGCTTGGAGTGAGCAATGTTGAATTGGGAGAAGTTATAAGACTCATATTTGAACTGTGTGGATTTAGTGCTTGCCTCTTTTTCCTAATGAAATCTTAACCTTAGGACATGCATACTTCAAATAACCAATTTATTGGCATACTCTACATATAAATGTTGTATTTTCGTAACCTAGACACTCACCCCAACAAGAGATTTTAGTTTTTCCACTCTAAAACAATTAAACATCATCGATTTTAAATTAGGTCAAGCTTGACAAAAATGTGATCACAAGAAATATTTCATGTTAATATTTTGGAATAAATCATTAAAATCCTGTACAAAGCATAGTAAATAAATTCTAACCCAAACAAAGCCCATAATTGAATTTAATAAAGAGGGAGCTAGGGAGCTAAGATCACTATGTATTAATATTTGTCAAAAAAATAAATTATAAAAACCTCACTATAGAGTAATTTTGAGTTGGGAAGAATAAAATAAATGACTTTCAAAGGAAAGACTCATATCTGAAAGTGATATGTTTTTCACAAACGAGTCTAAGCATTATTTGATATGAAATTTTTCTAGCAATCATCCCTAAAATATAGATATAGAAGGATTGTTGGGAATTGGAAATTTTCATTGCTGAAATTGAATTTTTGAATGTGTAAATGGATTAAATGTACTCAAATATCCCTCTTGCACTCAAATCATGCAAACTTAACAATTTGTATATGAAATTACAATAATTAATCTAATTTTTAGCTAGATTTTGGGAAAAAATTATCAGAAAAATATAGCTAGAAAAGGTTCAAACTGTAGCATGTTTATACTATGTGTGATGTTCACTAGTTCATATTGTATTTATTTATATAATTTCCTCTATTAGATTATATTAATTCCAAATCATAGGAAAAAATACATAATTATGGCTCCTAGCATGCCACTTGGGAAATGAGACCAATAGCATAAAAACAATGTTTTTGTCCAAATAAATATATTTTTATAAGTATAATTGTAAATAAGAGCTATAAGTATGCTATTGTCAATATTATTGCTATATATAACGAATACAAAATTATGTTTTTTAGCAAATTCACTTCTATAAAAAAAAGGGAAAACACCCAACATATTATCTAGAAGGCAAGTCCACTATTATTGGCATATGAGGCTTATCTTCTTCCTTAATATTGGAGATCTATAGAATGGTAATTATCTTAGCAAGATGAGTGACTTCATGGTCCATTTTTTTTCACCTGGATTTGAAAGGCATCAACGTGCATCCTTATTTCTTGCTGAGGTTCACTTCATTCTATTTACACTTTACTCATAATTATTTTCACTCGCCAATATATGTCCATAATCTAGAGATAGTTGTTACGTCATTCCCTACTAGTTCATGTATTATGAATACATTGACCTATATGTTATATGATTTCTTCATCTTGCATGAATCTTCTTTCAATTCCTTCTTCTTCTTCTACTATATTGATTTCGTTCCAAGTATCCTGAGGTGTTTGCACCCAATGTGTGGCAGCAAAATTTCTAACATTGATTTGGGCACAAGTACAAGGGTGTCTATTGCTTCGATACTCAAATATTATAGAATGTCCTGCTCCTTGTCGAGGCATAATTATAGATTTTCGATTGATAGTCACTGAATGTTGTGACAAGGTATCAAACAATGGGAATGAAAGAGATAACGATAGGGAATTAAGGTTATAGGTTGATAGGTTTTTTTTGGTAAATTAGGCTAATATATATTAATTTGAAAGGAGAAACAGTACATATGCTATAGGCTGGGTTGGTAAGCTGTGCTTAACCAATACGGCCTTTGTTGCGCAGATAAGGGCTGCCTCTATGGAGGAAACTAGCCCGGAAAGTACCTAAAACAAAAAAAATTACAAAATGTGTTGTAGCAATAGTGAGAATGGAGATTTTGTGGTAGTAGAAAGCATGACAAAAAAAAAGGAAGAACTGAGCTTTTGTGCAATAATTAGTCCTCAAATTCATCATCGTTGTCTGGATATTCTTCCACTATGGGGTAGGCGTACGCTTACGCGACAGCTTCCTCTTCAACGGTGGGTAGACGTGGAGGCTTCGAGACAAGTGCGCAAAGGATGGGAGCCACTAGGTATTTTGCATCTGGGATGCGTGTCTAGGTACCTTCTGAATCCATAATCCAAACATCTATGTCATCCCCCTCTTCTTCCTAGGCCGGAAGAGCCTCGGTCTTGTGAGGCAAGGGGTGCTCCTGGTGTGCAATGGTGGAATTCCTTGGTCCACTTCTACCTCTCTGCGAAACCTGCAGGGGGGCCTCCTCCTCCTAATCGAGTTCAGGGCTCTGGGGAGTCTCTCTGGCGTGACTACTCGAGGAGGAGCCTTCAATAAATTCCAGTCGATTATCCAGCCCCTGGTGGTATCGACCGAGGAGCGCTCCTCTCTGACCTCCACGGATAGTTCTTTGAAGTAGCCTAGGTGCCATGGTCAGCTGAAGCAGCGAAGGTGCGAAGTAAGGGGAATGCACAACAAGGAGGGAGGTGTGAAGTAGGATGCACGTCAAGGGGCATGGGCTAAAGGGTGCACCCAATCTTATGAAACTGTCTGGATAGATGGTACTAGGAGGAGGTGTGCAGTAAGGGAGGAGCGCAGCTCGGGGAATTCTGCGCAGCGTAGCACTAGGGGGAGGTTGCATGATAGACTAGGCACGTAGAAAGGAAAGAACTATAACAACAGATAAAACCAAAGGAGATGACTGTGTGTCTCTTTGTGTTGAATGACCTTCCCTTTAATAGGCCTATGACACATGCGAAGGGGCTGAGCATAATTGTGCCTCGCACGCTGCTCCGTGTTGTAATGGTTTTCCTAATAAGGCACATGCGATGAGTTATGGTCGATCGACATATCAATACAGGTAATCATTCAGAATGATTGCGGCAGAGAGGTACCCCAGAGGGGGTGATGTTGTCCAAGCATGTCTTCATTATGCCTTATCTCTATCATCGCATGCAGATGATTGCTAGAGTGAGGTTCCACATTGGGTGAGGACTTGCGTTGCAGATCTTCGTCCGCTTGGGCATGGGAGAGGCAGTTGTCATGCGTCCTTCTGCTGTCACCCGCATCTGGGGTATAGGTTGATAGGTTAAGTGGAAGAGGAGATGAAAAATAAAAATCAGTGGGGTGTCAAGGAAAGAAATAGAAGAAGGAGCATTAGAGAAGGAAAACAACTTCTGAAAATAAGTAAAAGGAATAAACTAGACTAAAAAAAACCAAACACACAAAGTTCTAGGATGTGAGTGGAGGGACAACAATGCTACCCTCAATTGTTGACTAATTAGAGAAAATGGTATTAGTTGATCCAAATGAGGATACCAAGATTTCAAGATTAAAAGGACATGGAGAAACCAAGAGCGAAGAATAAATTTATACTCTAGGAATACTAAAGGAATGACAACAAGATTGCATAAAAGATAGAAAGTAAAATTAACCAGAAGACTAACCTTACTACGTGCCAAAAATACCATAAGTTTGTTGCTTGGAGAATCGTAAGATCCTTGGAGAAATAACTCATAGGTTGTATCTTCATTATGGGTGAGCATGGATGAAGAGACCACATTAAATCATCATACAAATGGGAAGGAAGTTTCCTGCACAACTGAGTGAAATGTGGTACAAGTTTCCATAAACAAGGGCCATGTTGCATGTCTGAACCAATGTCTTCTATTGCAAATTATCACAACCATGCAAAGAGAATTAAGGGAGGATGATAATGACTCCTCATTGTTTCAAGTGATGACAGGGTGGCACCCCATTCGAGGATATTTAAAGGAGGACATCGGGATGGACATTGATCCACTTATGTTTGCACGAGTCATGAGAGCATTTAATATAATCTCTTTGGGTGCAACCACATGTTCAACCACTACTTCAAGGTAATGCGTAACTTCAAACAAGGACTATATGGTGTTGTTATCCACACAACATCGTGGAAATAAAAAGTCAACTATCCTTGAACCAGCGCAAAATCTACTTTAAAAACATTACATAAATGAAAAGTTATACATAGTAAATAAAAAATTATAAATAGTAAATGAAAATTCTGCCACAAATAATTTATATGATATTCATGAATAAGATCTCTAATTAATGTAAATAGAGATTACACAATTTTCAAAATAAATCAACATAATTTTTTATTATTAAAAATATATTATATTATTTAATGTCTCGCATTACACTTAAATTAAAAAAATAAAAAAATGTTGTTTTCTTGTTCATATTTCAATTTGTGAGTAATCTATCCAAATTTTATTAAGTATCTTATTATAATATCCTTATATTCTACATTAATAAAACTTTAAACTTTTACAAAATAAAATTCACCTTGGTTTTGAAAATATAAAAGATTTATCAGGTAAGAATCGATAAATCCAACATAATAAATATAAAACTGTCATATTAATTTATATTATTAATGAATATTTAATAAAAAACATATCTTCTTTTTTTGTAAAATTAATGTAAATCCATTTTATAAATATATTATCGTATCAAGAAATGAGAATATTAAAAAATTCGACAACACCGTGTGTGTGTATGTATATATATATATACTCGTTCCAACTAAATTGTGTTAGTTAACTAAAATATTTGTGACGGGATTAATACGTAAATGGTAGTTTGAGTAAAATGTTCAGTCAATGAAATGAGAATGCTTCGTTATGACGGCAAATATGAGTGGCAATATCTAATGTGTCGAAGGTGATGTAAGTGGCATGTGTTCTCTAGGTTTGATGTTTTATTGATTGAAATGGTGGTCGTTGTTTTTCGGATATTTTTTTTTAGATTAATTCTATTAAAACTTGTTTGAGATTTATAATAATTTGAATTTAAGTTGTTTAATCTATAGAATTTTAATGTTTTAGAGTTTTTCAACGAGTTGAATACATTAGTGTATTCAAAAATGTATTTTAAATAATAAAAAATTACATTGTTGCTTGAAATTGTATGGTGAGATACTAGTAAAAAAAGGTTATTTCATCTATAAGTTAGAATGCATAGTTGTTTTTTCCATGTTATGTTATGTAATTTAGATGAATATTTTATATTAATAAAAATAAAAATCTGCGTAGTACTCACTCATTTGAATGGAAAACCGAGTTCTGAAGATGCCTGCAATGGCTATGGTCTCACCCTAGCTGGCCGATCCTCTCTCTAATTGCGTAGATCTCCTCGTAGATTTCTACAGCGTAGCTCTAGCAACCTAGATAATGGCGAATCTCCATGATTTAACATACAAGATAGTCATTGTTGAAGGAATGGTAGTTGGTTGTGCAAGCTCTTCTTCTCAGACAACTCAAGCAAAAGTTTCTTTTAGTGCCATGTTGAAATCTAGCTTTGTTCTCCTGATAATTCAAGAAGCTCCTGACTTTGATGTTCCCTTGGGGGAAGGAGCCTTTAGCAGTGCAATTTTTTTTCGGAACAAGGATTGGTTTATAGATCTAATGGGTTTTGGTCGTGGCTAATTGATCTTCATAAGTGGAATTATAATTCATGGAAACCTCTTTTGTCTGATGAGTTGAATGTATATCCTCTAGTTCAAGGTTTTTTTGTTGTTGTTTTTGATAAACTTGAGGATAAAAAGGCAATTTGGGATTTTGGGCCCTAGTTCTAGGGAAATGTTGGTCTTTTCATGCAGCATGGTCTCCTTATTTTGATTAGATTATGACAATAATCACATTGGCTCTAGTTTGGGTGAGGCTTCCAAACCTTCCCCTCCATATTTGGAATCTCCCTATGTTAAATTCGATTGGAAATGAAATAGGGAAATTTTATTGCCATGGTTCAAAAATTGAGCTTTTCCTCAAGGCTTATGCTCGAATATGCATGGAGATGGATTTTAATAAAAGTTTTCCTATTGAGACAAATCTAATGGCTCCATATTATGTATGGGTTCAAAAGCTTGACTATGAAAATGTCTCATTTCGATGCTAAGCGTGTTATGAAACATAACATGTAATCAAGAATTTACCCAAGTGATTACATCATAATAGAACCTGGAAAAATAGCTAGATGCCCAAGTGCTGGGAAGGTGCTAAGATAGAACATTATATAGTGTATAAGGAAGAAGAGACTCATGACAAGGAGAAAGAAAAAGAAAGTCAGGAATAAGTGCATTTCAAAGAGGGTCAACTGAAGGAAGTAAAAGACAGTTAGGAAGAAATGCATGTCAAAGAGGATCCACCAAATTCAAAATAGAGGAGGATCAAGCCCAACAAACCCTTGTGAACTCTGTATCATGCATTGAACTTTTAGGAAACAAAGTTAGAAATGCAATTTCTTGGGTTGATCAAGGATACAGGGAAAGAGATAAATATGGTAAGACCATTCTCAGAAAGAGAAACCCTCCAGATCCACCAAAAAATATGGGATGGATTCAAGTTGGGAAAAATGGCAAAAACATCTTGCCAAGAAAATTGAGAAGCTAGTCAAAGTCAAGTTAATAAGTAGTAAGAAATTGAAAGAAAATGCATTTGGATCTTGGGAGTATTTTGGAAAATCTTTAATTGGACAAGGAATACATTTTTTTTATTATGGAGTTCTCGCTTGAGGGTTTGGATTGAGTCACGGTGCTCAATCTCAAACCCACAAGGGATATTGACAACTTTGAAGAAATGTAATGGTTTTGGGTTGGATCCCAACTTTCTTTTTTAATAAAACTCTCATATTCGTTTCTTTAAAAAAAGAAAAATATATGTAAATAAATATTGTTAATTTGTTATTAAAAAAATCATATTAATAATAAAATTGCAAGGTTTTTGTATATATAGTTTAAGAAATATAATTAGTTCAAAAAGTATTGAAGACAAATTCATGTGTAAATAAATATTGTTGATTTTTTATTAGGGAAACCACACTAATAATAAAATTGAAGGTTTTTTACTATTTATTTTAAGAGATATGATTAGTTCAAAAAGTATTTCAAAAGAGATTGTTTCTAAGAACTACACTTTTGTACTTACTAGTTATAAACAATAGGTGTGGCTATGCTTCTACTAATGCAACATAGAAGAAAAATTACCAATAAATTAATCATATGAAGGATTATGTATAGGGTGAATTAATCTCCTCGCTTTGGGTTAATCCATGTACATATCCATGCTCTTTGTAGCTCTATTTTGACATCTTCATAGTCATAGTTGTGACCTTGATCAACCTCTTTACCCTAGTGCTAAAACACATCTAGAAATAAAAAAATATCTAAGTAAGCCTCGTTGCTTTTAACCATAGCTTTACACATGATAGTTTTGAGTTACCAATATATGTCCATAGTCTAAAGATATTTGGTGGTCTTGCTTCTATTATTGTTGATATCAGGTACCCATTGCCCCATATCAGTGATAATGTCTTCATTTGGAATGAAATTGCGCTCAAGTCACGCCTTTTCCTCTGCAATGTTAATTTCAGCTCTAGTTGCAAGAGGAACTTGCACCCAATATGTTGTTTCCAACATCTCTACTCCCTAGAAATAGTTGGACCTTGTTTGACTCATCATCCCCAACGATGTTGACCATTCTTACCCTGTCTTCAAGCATGTTCCAAATCATGCCTAGAAAACATAAAATCGAGAGACAAACAAACCAGGGTGCAACTTAGATAGCTTCAAATGAGGCCGAGGCTTAAATTAAGGGCTGGAAATGACTATTTAAATGGGTGTACATAGTCCATCCATTTAACTCTTCCATTTTCAAAGTGGCTGCACCAAAGAATGGGCATCGAAGGATGAAAAAATTAGCCTATACAAAGTAAGTAACCCTTGCATGCATAACCATAATGGAAAGTATAATGAGGTGGGATATCACATCCATAATCAAACTAGAAACCTTGTTTCCCCTTGAGGCTTAAGCAAGATGGAAACAACAACAAGGGATGGTCATAATATCAGGTCAATATTGTCCCTAACACTCCATCTAAGGGAAATATTTGTGTTATGTCAGACGAATCCTAAGGACCTATTAAGAGCGGAATTTTAGGTGAAGGAGGAAGTGGTTGGAAAATGAAGTCTTTAATTGTTATGAGATCCATTAGAGATTTTGTGTGAGGTGATAATGGTGGTGGAAAAGGTGATGGAGGGAGTGACTATAACGATGGTGTTTGTGGTCATGGTGATTATTGTAGTTCTTGGTATGGTTTAAAGGTCATTTTGAATATGCTCCAATAGTAGTTTAGCATGATATCTCTTCCCTCTTTACCATGTCTACCTAGTTACTCTTAAACCTTTTCAAGCTTAATTTCCAACTATTTAACAAATTACTAAAAATAATTTTACATGGAAATGAATTTTCAAATCTTCATTAAGTTTATTTTTTCTAAATAAGACTATTCTATTATATTGCAAATAAAATACATTTCAAAGCTCTCCTCCGGAGTTGCTATGTTAGACAATTCTGGAAGGAGAGAGTTCAAAAAAACAAAAATATGGCCGCCCTAGTTGGGGAAACTAGTCCAAAAATTGCTGCCCTGGGTAGGGAAACTAGCATTTACAAAAAACATCCAGGAGATTATCGAATTGTTCAAGAAAAACATGAAAAAAGAAAGGTAAATATTCATAAATATAGGTGACCTCTCGATTCTAAGGCTGCATGGCATACTACTTGTCATGAGGCGAAGGCTCTTCGATGATGAGGCACCTGTAGTCGTCTGACGTGTCCTCATCCTTCTTCGACGAATGCACCATGGGCTCAGGCGTAGTGGCAGAACGCACAGGGTTATCGTTGACTTCTCCCTTGTCATCTACAAAACGCTCTGGATTACCGCTTCCTTCACTACTAGATGAATGTGTGCCTATTTTGATGGGTAATGCCTCATATTTCCGGGAATGCTGAGGGGGAGAAGGCGAAATGGTGGACTTCTTGAGACGCTTTCTCGCACCAAAGCCAGCAGAGCTGGATGGAGCATCCTGAAAGCGCATAGTGAGGGTGGCGGTGACCAGAGGGCGGTCCAAGGAGCTAGAGGAATCATAATGAAATTGGTAAGAGGCCGAATTATCCTTAGGAGGAGGAGGGAAACTATCCTCATGAATTGAGATGGGAGGGTGAGAGGACTGACCTCTGCCTCGGCCCCTACGACACCTCATCCTATGCCTCCGTGGCATGTCTGTGCAGGAGGGAGCTGGTGCAAGGGGAGAGGTAGAAGGGTGGTAAGAGGCCAGAGGCGGCGAGGCAAGCGGAGAAAGGTCACAAAAGAGCTTGAAGTTGCAACTGGAAGAAAGAACCGAAAGGATGAGGCCACAGGATGAGAATGTCAACGAAATGGTGAGGGGCACCATGAAATAGAGGGAGGGCTTGCAGACCGGACAGACGTAAATGCTGGAGGCTGAGGCATTAACACTGGCGTGAGGCAGGCAACTGGAGAATTTAAGAGTGGATGGATGGGAGCCATGCATGGCCATGTGGCCAAGCCAGATGCCTCGCGGAGGAGCCGCCACGTCCCTACCCAAATCTAACACCCGCATCCAGGGAAATCTTCATCAAGTTGTTGGAAGGGAGGTTGTCACTTTGCAAGTGCATACTTGGGATTCCATCACAACTTTGGAAAGGAAACTATAGATTAGACAAGGGATTCCCTTTACTCAACAAATTCTCTTTACCGATACATTATTAGTCGATCGTTGTCATATAGGTGGATATGGAAATAGCAAGGACTCCACAATGTGTTTGGTGATGTGCCTTCATGGAAATGCTCCAAGATAAAGCATCCATTTTTCTTTGAGGCCTTGATTATTTGAAGAAGCTATTCAAAATAATTCTCTTTTACTTTAGCTTCCTCCTTGAGAGCCATCATTGGGGAGAGCTAAGATGATACTTTATAAGCTTACATTTACAGGTACCAAAGACTAACATGGTCTTTTCTTATGACCATATCATTCCATGATTTATATGTTTAATGAACTTTTACCATAAAGACTAATGATTTATGAGTGGATAAAATCCACTGAGGCTACAAAATTTGGGATCCACTTCTATTTCAATGGTTTTTTAATTATATTTTTTTAACAATATTGACGATCACAAATGATCTTGGAAGAGGGGTCATGGCTTATGTTTCATGTTGACCTCTCTGAAATGTTTGTTTTCAAATTGTAATCCAACAACTATGTTAGTTACCACTCCCTCTGAAAGTATAGTTGTGAAATATCCATACCTTTATGTGGATTTTGCAATTGCTAAAACTAATTGAAAATGCTTTGAGTAGATTTCTGATATGACCAAAAAGGAATGGTTACTTATGCCCACAATTTTTTCAAAACTTAACTTGTCTTAAAATCCCATAATCTTAATGTTGATGGAATTGAAAAATTATATTCAAAATCTAAGAAAAAAATTACAAGAAACATAATCTTAATATTGATGGAATTGAAAAATTATATTCAAAGTCTAAAAAAAAATTACAAGAAAATTGATTTCAAATAGAAAGCTTATTAAAAAATTGACCATTTGAAAAATGCACATCCCAAGATCAAGATTTCACTAAGAAAAAAGGGAAACCAATAAACCACAATATTAGGATCTGACCCTTAAAACTCCAAAACCAAAACTCATTCATTACAATCTTGATGTATTTGTTAATGGTTCCGGTCCCACTTTTTGTAATAAAAAATAGTTATTAAAATTTGATATTCACATAACCCAAACCCCATTCTTCAATTAAATAAATATTTATGAAATGATTAAAATAATTACGTACTTCAACCATTGTGATCCAAAACTCATCCCACTCATCCCCATATCCATTGGGAAAAGGTTTTCGATTAATTTTATTAAAACCTTAACCAATCCTACCTTACTTATTTGGATAAGTGAAAAAGCCTAAAATCACTATTAGGATAATTGAAAAAATGTAAAAAGAAAATTATTTTTTAGAAATTGGAAAAAGAAAAATATAAATCTTTTTATCTTCAAAATCTAATAATTACTTGGAAAATTTGTTTTGTTTTTAGCGTGGGTTGGAAAATTTGCTAAAAAGGAAAATATAAACCTTTTCATTTTCAAAATCAATAATTAGTTGGAAAATTTGTTTTTTGTATTTTAGCCTGAGTTGGAAAATTTGTTAACTATTACGTACATTCTATTCCAATTTCCAATTAATTCTATTCCAATTTTTAAGAATAAAAAATCTTAATAAATGGTTTATATATGTTTGAAATTGTGGGGCAAAGTAATGAAATAGATGGCCGCCTTATTTTATATTCCCTAGTTTGAAAAGTAAAGACTAATAAATTGTTCATACTGAGTTATTATTGTACCTGCCGCTGCAGGTACCTATGCATCAGGTTATGTCTCATAGTGACATTAATTGATTGGATTTTTTTTCAAAAAAAAATATTTTTGCCATGGTTCAATTATAAAATTTATTATTGTTTATTTATTTTAATTATTTTAATTTGTTTTTTTGAGATTCTATTGGTTGCAAAATTCAACATGTTATTGCAAATTTCATAGATATTTGTGCAGACTACTCCATCTATAATTGCGTATTTTAAGCAAATTGTACAGTTTATCAGGTAAAAGACGACAAAACTGCATCTTGAGAACACGAGATCCAACCCACTCTGAACACCATATCCAAGCCGTACTTGAATATCATGATCAGAATTATAACATAAGACTCCAACTATTCCAGCCAATCAAATAAACGAAAGTTAAAAATAAAAATAATTTAACAAATAAATAATTTCGTTTCATAATATGACCATTATAAAACACCATTTAATTTTTGGTCCAACCGCAAATAATTCATGGTCAACGCAATATCCATTGCCGCGGAGGATAATAACACATGCCATTTAAAAAATATATATGAAATTTAATTGCAAACTTTTAAAGTGCATTTTTACTAACAAATCACCCTTAATCGAAACAAAGTTTAAGGGTTTTTTTTTATGGTGTGTCCATTACTGGCGTGGACCTTCCATCTAGAGACTCGACAGCCTCCGTGTAGGTGACACATTTTATTACGGTCTTCCGGTCAGGTTTGATTTTTTTTCCCATAAAAGAAAAAAAATCATCTTAACCAGGAAAAAAAATTAGTGTCACACAAAACTATATCTTAAATACGAATTTAACATGACTTTAGAAATCTAATTTTTTGGCAAATTTTTTTATGAGTTTATATATTTATAAATGCTTTGTATAATTATCTATTTTTAGTAACATTTTAATTTTGATAACATATTGATATTTTTACACATTATATTTGATAACAGATTGATTTTTTTACACATTATATTGGATTATAAAATAAGTCTCTTGATTCAAAATTCAAAAAATTATAGTATTGCAAAAAATACCAATATACTACCAATTAATCAAAATAAAAATATAAATTTTAAAAAGATTACCTAATATCTTATAAAACCAAAAAACTACAGAAATATAATCTAAAGATAACATTATATCATTCTTCAAAAGTATGCAAAAAAATGAGAAAAACTGTAAACAAGTGAGGAGAGCATAGATCCCATCATAAAATTAAACATGTGCAAAATGTTGATGGACCATCAAATACCCCTAACTAAACCAAACGTAGCAAGTGACCACAAGGATTTGTAATTAAATTTTAAAGAAACTTCTTGCTTCCCAACTCAGGAAATTCATATTTTTTTCTTTCACATATTGTCAAGAAAATTGTTGCTTCATTGGTAGGAAAGGAATTTGACACATGCCCTTTAATGTGTGCAATCAATGTTAAAAAGAATTTTCAATTGTATGTTCAATGCATCAACACTATCATGTTCATTTGGAAAAGGAAAATGACTATATGTTACGCATTTGAATTTGACAAGTTCATTGTACATGAAACTTTTTTCTATTTCTATATATAATTATATTTATTAAGTGAGCATTTAGTTTTTCACATAATAATATTATTTATATTTCAAATAATGTTTTAAATTTAAAAATATTACAAAATTATTAAAAATATAATGCATCAATTATATAAGAAAAAAAAACAAATTTAATTAGAATGTCATCGAAGTTGTAATGGTTAATTTGAAAGGAAAGAAAATAAAAAATGTTAGGATATCATTTTAGTGTTAATTTTCTATCTATAATATAAAATAACAAATTATATTTAAATTTTTTTTTAAACATAATTTAAAAACAAAAATCTCTTTGCGCTCTCTAAAATAAAATTCAAATATAATAATCCATATTTCTTACATCGATAAATTATAAATCTTATTAATTAATGATATATTTTGAAAATATAATAAATTAAACGTAACAATTGTCTAAATAATTGAAAAAGTTTTTGAACATATCCCATGATGGAACAATTACCATAAATAGATAAAACTATTAGTTATTCAATGTATCTTAATTTGAAAAAATAAATAAATTATAATTTGATTAATATTTAAAACATTTTAATTTAAAAAATTATAAATATTATTATTAATACATTATTTAATAAAATCAGTAGGTGTGATTTAAATCATATAATCAATTATTCACAACGCATATTTAGTGGTGATATTATATATATTGTTATTATACCTGCATTATGAATCAATACGACATTTTATTAAAAATGAATGGTCCTTGAGAAAGTGATTAGCTAAGTTTTTAAATAGTTTAAATTCAAGAGCTCTAGCAATTGTTACAAATAAAATATTTTTATTGGTGAATGTAAAGCAATAAAATATTCTTATTGGTGAATGTAAAGCAATAATATGGAAGATAAGGAATTACTTATATTCCCCGCCAATGCAATTGTTCAATGCTATACACTCTCTCATACTCATATTGATGCTAAAAATAAGCTAAGCATATGTAGCATATCTAATCTACACCTCAAATGCATATGCTCATGGGTAGTTCTAGTAATTATCAATATGCATATTTTTTACTTTACTTTAATTATATTTAAACTAAATTAAGCAGCAACTTTATTACAAAGCAAATCCTCATAAAGATGCTCAAACTCAAATTGCAACAATTATTTCTAATTTAATTTAACTATACTTTATTGCAAAGCAAATCTTCATAAACATGCTCAAACTCAAATTGCAACATCTCTATAATTACATTAAGGGGCATGTAATAGCTACCCATAGACATTTTCAAGATCACATTGCAACATTACTATATTTAAATTAAGCCGCAGGTAGTAGCTACCTTGTAGCCTTGTTTAGTTTGATTGATTGGAAAGAATCAAATATTAAATATCAAATTTGTTTTTATTTCATATCTATTATTAGTTACTTTGATTTATACAAAACAATTAAATATTAAATTTTTAAAGGTTTTACTAAACCAAATATGAGTAGTATTATCTGTTTTATTATTATTATTATTATTATTATTATTGATTTTTAGTTTTAAAAATAAAATTATTATTAACATAATGATATTAGATAAATGTCTTTCAAATTAATCATATTGTTATTAATAGTTGAAAATTTACAAAATCATTATTAATGTTTTTTTTGGTAGTTTAGACTAAATCCTAATCACCCATGGGTTTCAAACCGGTGGCCTTGCAATGCCTTAACAATGCAACCCATCACTAACTACTCTACACCAAATAAACCAAAATTAATTTCACTCATTAACACTATTTTTCTTTAAACAACGAATTCCAAAATCTTTCAAACATATTCATATATTCAGATAAAAATAACACCATATAAAAGACTCAATTTAAAATATTCAAACAATGATGGATTGGGATGACGTTAACAAATTATACCCTAAAAAAATTATATATATTTTTTTAAAGAGACGTATAAGTAAAAACTTTTAATACTCGGAAACCTTAGCTAGGAAAGAATGAGTTAGTAGAGTCTATAAAACAATATATTCAAAGTGTTGAATTTTTGGTGACGAGTTTTTTTTGTTATGTGGGTAACGTTGAATTAATTAATTTTTATTTTTTTTCTCAATCTTTTCATCATGTATATAAAGTATGTTTTTGTATTTTTTGATTTTTAAAGTTTAATTGGATATTTTTGGATTTTTTTTATTATTATTATTATTAAAAGATGTTTTTTAATTACAATAAAAGGAGATAAGTATAAGAGTGGTGCTTTTGGTCTAAGAAATGAGTTTTTTCATTATTTATAGTTTAAATAAGGTGAAAATGATAATCGAGGATGGATAGAAAGGATATAGGATTTTTAAACATGAAGAAATCACTTAGGCCTATTTCTACTTATGATATCATAGTCTTTATAGGCACTTATGGTTTGTCAGTCTTGATCAAGTTTATTAATTACATAAATAAAATATGTAGAAATATATAAATAGATTCAACTGATCTTGTAATATGATAAAACAAAACACTGAATCAATTTTACAAATTGCGGAAACCAATTACGATCGCACAATCACATGAACAAGAAAGAGAAAGAATTTCAATCACACAACAAAAATATTTATCTGGGGAAAGCCTCAACTAAAAGAACTGTTATCTGTATATTTCATTAAGTCAAGAACATGAAACAATACAATGTTATTTCCCTTCTTGAGAAACCTTTGCACTCTCTCTGACTGTCTCACACTGATCCTGGCAAGTTTGGTCCAATACTTGACCAATTCCCTGCACCTGACTGACCAACCTTGCTCATGCATTCATGGTCTAATTGAGCCCCTATTAATTAGGAAATTCTCATCAATTGACTGTGCAATACCTCCAAGGTGTCTTGATGACCTCATGCATGACCTGTACAATTTTCTAATTATACAATTGATAGTTCTATTCCCTTTAACTCCAATTTCAACTGGGCATTCCTTAGAATTGGCATGCAACAACTATATATAGCGAATTATTAGTTATCTAATTGATCACTACATGTGAATTAAATCAGATTTAATTCACTGGATCTATCACTAGCTCATCTCTTAGTTAGAACTAGTTAAGCTGATTTTAATTAAAATAATTGAGTTAACTAATTACAACTCAAAATAAACTGCAACTAGACCCCCTCAAACTTAGGGAGAACTCTACATGCCTCCAGTTTGACCCTCAACTCGAATTGACTGAGCTAACTAAGTCTTCCTGACTCAGTTAACTCGCACAAGTTGTCATGTGATGTGGACTTACAGTTTACTTCTAATTTAATTAAGAGAAAATCAAATTAAAAGCCCTTCTTGTTGCCAATTTCAACACTCCCTCTCAACAAAAAAGGGATTGTCTGCTACCCCGATCCTGCTTCTGTGGAACTAAAATTCACTTCTTGACAGTGCCTTTGTCAAGATGTATGCATCCCACTCCTCCGTGGGAATATACTCTAATGACATAATTTGCCTCTACACACAATCTCTGAGATGGTGATACCATATATCAATATGCTTGGGTCTGTCATGAAAAACTGGATTAAGTGAGATTTTGATGCAACTCTGGTTATCACAATAAATTATCGTGGGATCCATCTGTCGACCAAAAAAAACAACAAGTATCTTCCTCATCCAGATGGCCTCACATGCTCCCTGATTGGATGCCATGTGCTCTGCGTCTGCTGAACTGAGTGCAACTAATGTTTGTTTCCTGTTGTACCAAGAAACAGTTGGTGATCCTATGTTGAAGGTGCTCCCTGATGTGCTCTTTATATTAGATGGACTCCCTGCCCAATCTTCATCTCTGAAGCCTTGCAACTTCACTCCCTTTGTCTGTATGTAGCATAATCCAAACTATGTAGTGTCTCTAAGGTATCTCAACACATGCTTGCCTGCCTTCCAAAAGAGCTTGGTAGGATTAACCATAGCTTGACTAAGCTAGTTAACTGAATAACATATGTTTGGTCGTTTTTTCACAAAAATACACGAATGAACCCACATGTTTCCTGTAGACATTAGTCGCTATTACTTCACCTAAAGTAGCATCCTCCTTTGTCCAGTTTCCTGCTAGAGGACTCTCCATGGGTTTGCTTCCCTACATGTGTAACTTCTTGAGAATCTTGTTGGCATACTTTCCATGATATACAAATAGCTCCCCATATCTTTGCCAAATTTCCAATCCCAGGAAATAGTGCAATATCCCCATGTCCTTCATCTCAAATTCTCTTGCAATATCCTCTTTGCAAGACTTGATGAGTTGTTCATCACCTATCAGTATCAAACCATCTACATAAAGTATAATGCTCAAAATTTTACCTTCTACCACAATATTGTAAAGGTTTCATTAGGGAAATTTTGAGCTCTAAAATGGGCCTCCTAAGGAAATTATAAAATAATAGTAGAAATAATAAAATAAGATTCGATTACATCATCAAATTTTAGAGGGAAAAAAGAAAAAATTATTTTTTCAACTCGTATTTTCAACTTATCTCCCTATGGGTTTACTCAAATTTCGAGCAGGAACACTCGTTGGATGCATAATTTGATACCTCATCCAAGGAATAACCATGTTGCATACTTTCAATGGACCCTACTACAAGAAATACAAAAAATACATGAAAAACATGATTACAATCACGTTTTTTCATGTATTTCTCATTTTTTGTGTAGTAGGGTCCATTGAAACTATGCAACATGGGTACTCCTTGGATGAGGAATTAAAATTTTCATCCAATGAGTACTCCCACTCGAAATTTGAGTAAAACCTTAGGGAGATAAGTTGAAAATACAAGTTGAAAAAGTAGTTTTATTATTTTATTATTTTTTAGTATTTTTACTTTTTTACCTAAAAAATGGTCAATCATCCCCCATGGTTGACATCATCATCTTCAATCCTATTGGTTCTTATAAAGTTTATTTTGGTTGTACCTTTTTCTTAGGAGGCCCATTTTAGACCTCAAAAGTTCTCTAATGGCTTCTATTTCACTCTTGGTGAAGCCCAACCTAGTGAAATAGTTGTCGATCCTGGTGTACCAAGCACGAGGTTATTGCTTCAACCCATACAATGCTCTCTTGAGTCTCCACACATGTGACTCTCTTTCGAAGGTCTCAAAACCTTCTGACTACTCAATGTACACCTCTTCCTCAATCACTCCATTGAGGAAGGTTATATTTACATCCATATGATGTATCTTCCATCCCATTTGCATTAAGAATGAAAAGATGGATCTGATTGATGAGTAACTTGCAACTGGTGCAAAAGTATCATCATAATCAATCCCCTCCACCTGAGAGAACCCTCTGGCCATGAACCTGGCCTTGTGCTTCTCCACACTCCCCATCTGCTGCTTGCTTCACCTTATAGGTCCACTTGTATCCTACAACTGACTTCCCCTCTAGTCTTGGGACAACTTCCCATGCATTGATTTTGATAATGGAGTCATAATCCTCTACCATGGAATCAACTAAAATTGGTTGTTGCACTGCTTCCTTGAAAGAGGATGGCTCTATCTCTACACCTTCGCTCATAAGATCCATGTATCTAGTGTACCGCTCTAGGGACATTCTCTACCTGCATTGTGATGTGGATGCTCCCACATTCTCTCTAGTATCAAGCAACAACATGTCAACCTCTCTCGTGCACTTCCCTCCGTCTCGGGATGTCTCTACACGAGCAGGCACTTCCACTCTCTGTTCCTCTGCTTGTGGCTTCTCCACATCTTGAGGTTCTTCTTTTGGAGCCAAGAACTCCTCAAATGCATGCAATTGAAGCTCCCTCTTAAGGGAAATTCACATGGCCTTCTCTTCATCGAATTCACATCTATTCTGACTATTATTATCCTCTGTGCTGAAAAGTACACCTGATAGTTTTGAGGTGTATTAGTGTACCCCACAAATATCCCCAACTCAGTTGTTGGCTCTAGCTTCTTCCTGGCATATTTGGTCACATGGAAATAAACTGATGAACCAAAAATTTTAAAATGCGACACATCTGGTCTCTTACTTGAAAAATCATCCTTTGGTGTACTCATCCAAAGTATCTGATGAGGACTTCTGTTCTGCACAAATATTGTTGTATTGCATACTTCCACCCACAGATGCAACGATAGGCCTTGATCATGTAACATAGCTCATGTTGCTCCCACTACAATTATGTTCTTCCTTTATACAACCCCATTTTGTTGTGGGTTATGAGGTGTTATCGATTCCCTTCGAAATCCTTCTGAGGCACATAATTTTTTGAAATCAGTAGAGACATATTCTCCACCATTGTCGCCTCTCAGAGCCTTTACCTTCTTCCCTGTATCTTTCTCGACAAGTGCCTTGATACGTATTTATGCAGCAATGAAATAATATATATAAATATAAACAAAGAGATGCAGCAGAAATAAAACTTCATTTCTTTAATATCATATAACAAAAATATGCTTACAGACATAATGGAAACAAACTAGCTAGGGTGCTAGTAAGCTTATTTATGAGAAGATATGTGGCAGCTACAGGCCTCTAAACTATGTTACAATGAGGCTCAAAGACATATTTATTATTGAGAAATAATGGAAAACGCTAAACATCCAAAAACCTAACCCTAGGAGATGAAGTACCAAAACATGCAATGATAGGCCTTGATCATGTAACATAGCTCATGTTGCTCCCACTACAGTTATGTTCTTCCTTTATACAACCCCATTTTGTTTTGGGTTATGAGGTGGTATCGATTCCCTTCGAAATCCTTCTGAGGCACATAAGTTTTTGAATTCAGTAGAGACATATTATCCACCATTGTCGCCTCTCAGAGCCTTTACCTTCTTCCCTGTATCTTTCTTGAAAAGTGCCTTGATCCATATTTATGCAGCAACGAAATAATATATAGAAAAATAAACACAGAGATGTAGCGGAAATAAAACTTCATTTCATTAATATCATATAACAAAAATATGCTTACAAACATAATGGAAATAAGCTAGCTAGGGCACCATTAAGCTTATCTTTAAGAAGATATGTGGCGGCTACAGGCCTCTAAACTGTGTTACAATGAGGCTCAAAGGCCTATTTATTGTTGAGAAATAATGGAAAATGCTAAACATCCAAAACCCTAACCCTAGGAGATGAAGTGCCAAAATTCTGCTGAACTTGGTCCCTGATGAGCCACTTGCCTTGCTGATGGTGCATGGCCCATATCAGAGTGGGCGAAGCTTGCGGTGGGGTCGAGAGAGGCGCTCCTTCTGCAAATTTAGCCACACTTTTTCATCCAGTTGGAAGTTGTGTGGCAGCCAATGCTAATCATGGTGCTGCTGGTACTTGGCATTGGATTTGTGAAGGATTTCGTGGATCTGCTGGCGGATGTGCTCGTTGCATTCACTAAATTTGGTTGCTTTATCAGCCTCAAACAGTACATGTGTGGATTATGTTTGTTTGGTCGCATGAGGTATGGAAACATCATGAAATGATGCACTTGGGGTCAGATTAATGGAGTGCTTGACCTGACAGTGTAGAGGAACCTCTGTGGGTGAGGCGAAAATGTCCCCGTATTCCTCCACGAATTTGTCCATATGTTGTTGCTGTGCAAGGGAGCCCTGTTTCAAGGCTGTGGCCATCATCTTCTTCCTGCCTTGTGGGCGAATTGTAATGAAAATGAATTTCCTGGTTTGGGAAACAATCTTACTGCGTTGTTTTGCAGTAGTCAAAGAGATGGTAGGAGGCGGTACTACCTTTGATATCTTGTAAAATTTATTTCCCAAAGTAATAACAACAGAACAAGCCCTAGAATCATACACAACATGTCGCTTCCACAAGTATGGTTGGCCCAATAATACATCAGACACATCAAGAGGAGCAACATCACACAGTACCTCTTTCGTGAATGGCTTGATGTTGTATGGAAGGCGATACTGCTGCAGGACGTGGAGATCTCTTCCTTGGTGAAGCCACCCAATGGTATATAGCTACAGGTGTGCTATGGTCTGTAGGCCGAGCCACTTCACGACCTCTGTTGAAATGAGGTTCTTTTGGCTTTCACTATCAACAAGGAATTGCACTGGAGAACCCTTCACCCACATTTGCGAATGGAATGCAGGGCCACCCCCTCATGAGGGTTGAGACATCTCACACACACTCGGGAATCATCAAGAGCCGCTGCCGGTTCACTGGACCATCAAGTATACGAATCTCGATCATGATCATCTTTGAAAGGAGAGTGCGATAATCAAGTCAAAGGAAATAGAGAGATCCCTTGGCACCGTCAAGACAAGGCAGAGTGGGTGGAACCAAGGTACACCGCCCTCTAGATCTGGCTTCTGGAATGAATGAGCTGATGTCGACAAAAGGAGGTCCGCCATAGGTGAGACAATGAGAGATCCTCAACTAAGGCACGAGAGAAAATAGTAGAGCGACGGACAGACTGACACTAATGATGATAGTGAAATGGAAAGGACTGAGTAGCGAATGGACGACTTCCCTTGTTAGAGCATAAAGGGCATGAATGACATGG